>OZ010627.1:0-212500 GCA_963932425.1 Athalia cordata | reverse complement strand
AATAATAATTAAGTATACATATGTATGTGTGTCGCGTGCAAATGTTACGCCCTCTAAATATGCATAAATTCAGTCAAAAACAGGAGGGAAGAAAAAAATTAAAAACAAAAAAGATAAACTAAAAAAAAAAAATTAGTACACACGACTCAATGCCGGAAGAATTTATTATTATAAATGATAATGATTTTTACCCTGTACACAATAATAATAGAATTCAGTTGGTATATACCCATACACACGCAGCTATAAAATTTATTAGGTGGTTAACACACGATAAACACAAACAAAAAAAAAAATAAACACTACAATTTTTGTTCAAATACTGTAACAAAATATATGAACTATCAAATCAGAAAGAAGAACCTATAATTACTACTATGAATATGAAAGCAGCACATTTGCCACAGTTGCCTATGAAAGAGTCAACACGAACTATATTTGCACACGACAGTTGAATTTGAATCCAGTACCGTTGGAAAATTGGAAATTTCTCGTTTACCATCCTGTGTTTGCGTAAAAAATAATAAAAACTAGTACTCTCCTCCGAGTTTTTTTGTCCTTCCATGTCACGATGGTGTCAAAGATCACGATTACCATTTGTTAGTACCCCGCATAATCCGTGACGTTTTCAAATATATCGTGTGCCAAAGTGTCTCTGGGTAAATGTGCTGTACTACATATAGATGAGCCTTCACCAGAATCTGTCATAATAATAACGATAATAATAATAATAATAATAATAATCTCCGTTATAAATTATGATACAAAAACGAAGTGGAAGAGAAAAAAAATGGCATGAATTCATCAAATAGTAATACATACATATACATATAAGTATACACTACCAGCGAATAAAAAATTCGAATAAACGTTATAACCTCGATTATAACGATAATAAAATAACAAGTGAATGGTTACAAAATGGAAAAAAAAACAAATGAATAAATTGTATGCATAACATAATATAGTAGGTAGTCTATAATCAATAATAAATAGGATAAATTGTAGTGGATGAAAATTTGAAAAATAATAAAAGTTAACGAAGAAAAAAAAACATAAACAAATAAATAAAAAAATTGAATGAATAAATAAATAACGTATAATATGATAACAAAAAATGATATAAATTTAGAGGTTGGTTTTTAGATCTATATAGAATTTTAAACAGGAGATTTATTGGTAGATTATATAGAATGGAAAAAATTTAAAAAAAATAAAAAAAAACTCAACTATATATATACTTATTATTGAGATCTCTCTCTAAATCTAAACCTATAAACTATGATACATGAACTAAAAAAAAAATATATATCTCAACTTACCAATGATAATAATGTAATAATATATATACGTAATAATGAATAATTAAAAGCAGAACAGAAAAAAAAAGAGCAAAAGAAAATGAGGAAAAATATTAAGCGATTCTAATAATCGAATTCTTCCATACCAAATTATTCTTCTTGTTCTTGTTGTTATTATTATTAGTAGGTTTTGTTATCGTTATTGTTATTGTCATCGTTATGATATTTCGAGTATTATTCTTTATGTCTTTATATTCTATGCACCCTATTATCGATATAATATTATAATTATTATTATTATTGTGCATATTGTTCTTGTTATTAATGATATTATTATGATTATCATTCTAATCATTTTTTAATACGAGAAGTACTCCGAAGTTGCAGAATTGTAGGAGTGAAAAATAACAAAACTAAAATCTATATAAATTCCACCTTTTCACCCACGGCTTGTGCAGTAGAATGGCGACGATGATGATGATGACGATGATGATGATGATGATCGTGACAATGGTGAGAGAGTAATAACGCTAAAAATAATTTATAAAAATGAAAAAAATATTGTATGACACATAGACAGCGAAAAAAATGAAAACAGAGGAGGAAAGATAATGAGAAAAATACCCTCAAAGTAAGAAATATAAATAGTGAAAAAAAATAAGTAAAGAAAAATAATGATAATAATAATAATAAATACGAAATGACTAATTGAAATAAATTTAACAAAAATCAACAAACCAGAATCCAATTTTTCTATGCGCTGTAGGTAATATAATAATATCAATAATTATAATAATAATTATCATATATAATAACGTTAATATTATAATGGTATTAAAAATAATGATATTAATAATAGTAATAATATTTATGAACAATACTATTAATAATAATCATAATAGTAATAGTAGTAATAATAATAATAATAATAATAATAATAATAACAATAATAATAATCACAGCAATGATGATATTAGTAATAATAATGATACCAATAACGACACTATTTACATGAATGAAGAGAGAAAAGCAATGTAATATCTCATGGGCCAGCGTCGAACTCTCAGCTCTGATTTTTCAAATTTTTGGCCGCGATTCTTGAGCCACCATTTGACCTATATCCGAGGGGGTAACCACTCGATATATAGGTGTCCCAACCATTTCGCATTTCACAACTATTTCACACTATTTCATATCATTCCAAAATTTACTATCCCAAGTATTTCACAAGGTTACCTCCTCGTATAAGCCCCTATTGAACCCTATCAGATTAAAAAGTTGATTTTTGACCCCAAAATCGACAAAAGTCTAAGTCTAATTTTTTCGATTTTGGGGTCAAAAATCAACTTTTCATTTTAATATGGTTCAATAGGCGTTTATAGGTTATTCTTATGTATTTCGAGCCCAGAAATCCAAATCAGCTAACCAAATTGATCTATCTATAAAAATGATCGAGTTATAATCGACTTATCGCTCTGAAAAATGAACAAATTAAAATATCTCGATGGGATTCATTCCTAGCTCGATTTACTTGATGGAATCGTGTTCCTGAGGTCAAAACAAGAACTTGATATAATTCCAAAATTGACTGTCCCAAGTATTTCACCAGCGGTTACCCCCTTGCCTATATCACACCAACTAACGATAAGTTCTAGTAAATTTTGGTTTGTGTGAAAATTTATATCTCGATTAATGTTATTCAATCTGAGAACTAAAAAATCGTTTGATCGCAAATTTTGGTATATTGGCCGCCATTTTGGCGTCCCGACGTAAAACACTATCTGCCATATCAATTTTCATAAAAATCCGTTGATCCATTTTTGGAATATAAAATAGTTATAGAAGAAATATTTCCTCGACAATTTCATTTCTCACATATAATTCCAAAACTATAACACAAAACTGATCGGATTCAAAATTTAGTCAGCTCCAACCATGAGTCATAAGATAAAAAACGTCGGTTGAGACAAAATTCATCGAAATCCATTCGTTCGTCTCGATTTATCGTCGTCCATAAATTTTATTACACCTACACAGGCACACGCACACACACACACATAAAAACGCTTCCCTTTTTGCTAATTCTTACAAATGAGGCGGAAAGTTGAAAATATTAAATATATAAAAAATATATTTAAGTGTAATACAGGCTGCCGGGTGTTTTAGAAGTGAGTGAGAAGATGGAAAATAGTATATTATATAAATAATAATAGTTTTCCACCTAATCATATACGATTAGTGTATTATTATATTATTATATTATATTACATTACAATACATTATATTATATTACATTAAAATGAATTAAATTAATTTTTAATTAAATCAAGTTATATAATATTTATAAATATATACATATACATCTATATCGAAGAAAAATGATTTCTAAATAATAATCATAATAATAATAATAATAATAATAATAATAATAATAATAATAATAATAATAATAATATATGTATAATATAATGTACGTAAATTACATCCACTTATATATAGGTATAAAATATATATACATATATGAATATGCGTGCAGACGAGAATGGCCTGGTCTTAACAAATATAAAAAATAGTAAATTCATATTGAACCATAAAGAAATATAATAAATACAATAATAATAATAATGATAATGATAATGATCGAGAAGTAAAAAATAATATCGAACGAAAGCGAACGAACGATTCATTATTGTGAAGATTTTTAGAATGTCTGCAAAAAAATGGAGAGAAAAGAAATGATAAAAACTTAAACATAATAATATTTCAAAACCAGGCTCTCTTCCGCAAATTATTATTATATATTATATTGATAAGATGAAGAACAAAGGAATGACGATGATGATGACGATTAAGATTTGAATTAACAAGCACGGATTGTATTCGGAAAGAAGAAGGGGAAACAACAAAAAGAGGAAAATGAACAAAAAAAAAACACGAATGAAAATTAAATAAACAATATAAAAATAAAGATTAAAAATAAAAATAAATAAACACGTTGATCGATTATATTATAACGATGAAATCCCTGTTAAATGGTGAACTGATACAGTCACCTTTATTGTAATTATTATTATCATTATTACGTTATTATGAAATGTTGAAATAAATGAAAAAAAAAATGAATCAATCATGAGTTCAATGATATTATACAGGAAGATTTTTTACTGCCGATCAATGTTTGGGATGCGGATCGTATGATAGAAAATAAAGTTTTGGTTTTTTTGGCCGTATATTTATTTTCTTATTTTTTGTTTGGTATCTACACTCCATAATACATTATATATGCAGTAGTACATTCAAAATCTTATCTAAGTTATACACGTTACACATGCTTGTTATATAATAATTTTATAATTATCGAATTACCAGTAATTAATTAATTAATTATGAATTTATCATTTATCAAACCAACGGTGAGTGAGCATTCATATATGAATAACGCCATAATAAATATCATTATTTTAAATTAATTTTCGCATTTAATATATATGGTACTAAGTTTTGTTTTTTAATTATTCGATCGTTTAGTTTACAATTATTATGCGTATTTACCCCTCTATATCTATCTATAGTATTATTATCATTGTTGTTATTATTATTATTACTATTAATTAATTTAATTATTTATTTTTTATCCATTCATTTATTTATTTATTCATTTATTTATTTATTCATGCGATGCTATTACGTTGTAAACGTACATCTTTTTTCTTTAACTTTAATCTATAAAGTAAAACTCCTAACATCTGACGTATATCATTTGGAATAAATGAAAACGAGACCAAAACGCCAATTTTTTTATCGATTACTAAATGAGTTATCGTGTTCGCAATTATGAATTTTAAGGAAGACTTTTTAACTGGCTTAAGTTTCTATCATGAAATATTATTCTCTATAAAACCGGCAAAAAAAATTATTCTTCTCATGACTTATGTATAACCTGGATGAAACATCATTGTTATATTGTTGTTCGTTCGTTTTGTGCAATTCTTGCGAATATAATTGTACGAATGTGTTTATTTTCCCCTGTAGATTTCAATGATACGATCCTGATCGACGTACTCAAAAATATGGGGTGCGTCCATCAGGATTCCAATAGTGCCGGCTGTTGTGACAATGAAAAATATGTAGAGCTGCAGACGGTCGATAACCATTGCCACGTATTTCCAGTCCTCTCGAGTCTGCAATTATTCAAATTCAATCGATCAGTTCCATCAACTATTCATAAATGCTATCTTAAACTTTGGGTGTGCGGGTTTCGGTAGAACTTAAATTTGGAAAGTCTGCATTCATTTTATGAACAATTTGACCACCGGCGTGAACAAAGATCGAAATCTTTTTCGTACACACTTACTTGTATGTACAGATCTTCGTTCCTCAAATGCTCGGCTATGAATTCAACGGCCTCCGTAGCCTTACTCGCTTCTGGGCTCAAAAGAACAGAATCCGAGCTTTCGGATCCTCGTCTATCTCCCATCCCATCTCCACCTCCTGCCGCAGTAGTCGACGCACTCGTTGGGTGGTGAACTTTTCTATTTATCTTGCAATTCGGATGGTGAAGGTC
Source organism: Athalia cordata (assembly GCA_963932425.1). Taxonomy (NCBI): domain Eukaryota; kingdom Metazoa; phylum Arthropoda; class Insecta; order Hymenoptera; family Athaliidae; genus Athalia; species Athalia cordata. Next base: position 206,635 of record OZ010627.1, on the reverse strand, counting down.
AGATAATTCCATTACTTCCATTTTCGGCTTCGCTAAACTAGCGGGAAGATGTTTTGGAAGCTCGGTTGGACTACCGGAGTAAGTCGAAGCGGGCAGAGTCACGTTTGGAATCTCCATCATCCACCTGGCGAACGTTTTTCAATTTTGTAATTTCTTCTTGTCAGAAACAAAAGATGCTTGTCAAAATTCCAACAATTTCTGATAAATAGTTTGAACCGTAATCACCTGAGTCTTGTCTTTTTCGGTCTCCTCATAAGTAAAATCGTTGGGAGATACTTGAGGAATATTTTACGAATGAGTTGTGGCATCCTGTGGGTTCTCGGGCCTCTGAAGTTCCAGTTTATGATGATAACGGTAACGAGAATACTCACGGTGTTCATTATGAATGTGAATAAAAGATATTTTGCGATCAATGGAAGCACCAGGGACGTTGGCGGCAGAATTTTACTGACCAATAACAAAAACACGACAAGAGACAGGAGGATGCTTATTCCAAGGGTTACTTTTTCACCAGCCTCCGCTGGTAGATAAAATACAAGGACGCATAAAAATGAAATCAGGACCGTTGGCAGGATTAAATTCACGGTGTAAAACAGCGTCTTCCTCCTTATTATTATGTAAAATGTTATGTCGGTTTCTGTTGGAAAATCGCTGTGGTATATGTTCAGATATGCCGGTACGCTTATTATGTCCCATGTACCACTTTTCCAATAATCTGATAGATCGACGAAATTTTTATCGTTGTAAAGTGCCAGGGATACCTGGTCACCGTTGAATGTCCATGAACCAAATTTCATGATACAAGTTTGCTGATCGAATGGAAAATACGTTACGTCAATTGTACAGGAACTTTGATAAATTGCTGGAGGCACCCACAGGACCTCACCGGTTGGGTAAATCAGGACATTGCTCTTGTAGCGGACCTCGTAGTTTCCATCGGCACTGAAAACATATTGAAAATCGTGGTTAGTCGCTAGTAAGTCGGATGAAACGCCTGATGAAGAATTAAATTTTTATGTAGCCGATAATCAACCCCATTGATAATATTTAAATGAAATTCAATTCTTTTGTCAGCTGCTAATCGTTCGAATAAACTCCTTGGAATAAACTTCAAATGTCCTTTTTTGTGTAGTCAAAATTACTTACTTATTGAACAGGACGATGTCAGGTTTCCAGACTTTATCCGGTGGGAGTCGTAGGACTCCAATTCCCCCGTAATCAGCCTCATCCCACTGAAGCTGATAATCAGTCCACACAAATCTGAGCCACACATTTGATTTCATGATCTGGTTCTTCTCGTTCTGAAAATTGGAAGGCGCAGAAAATACACTAATCAACTCTCAAAGTATATCAAACGAGATATTGTGTGCTAAAAAAATGATCAGCATACCACGTTGATCAGTTGCACAAACGCCAATCCAAATCTGACGTCAACTTTTTGCGTCATATTTTGAACAGGACGAATGAGTTTGTTATATCCTCTGAAGAGATCACGAACAAGGCGCTCCTCATCTTCGGAACAAAATCCTGCGAGGAAAGTGAGAAAGAAGATTTTTCCTATCGATTGTTTGTAAGTCTTATTTATTTATTTATTTATTTTAGTTAGCTCCGAACACTTACCGACGCAAATCAGAGAGGCGGTTAAAATTAACCGTGCAAATTTCAAACAGAAGTACATATTTATTTTCGGGAGTTCCGAGAATACACCCTCTCTTTTGAGAGAGTAAGACCCAGAGGCTCTAGCAATAATCGATATTGTTATACCGTCTTGAGAAAGTGTCGGATTAAATCCACTCTCCAGATTTTCATGTTTACAGTTATGCTTCGGAACAAACACTGGTTACAATTAATCAAAACTAGGTTCTAATTATACAGAATTTTCGAATATTCAAGAGACGGTATTGTCACCACAGCCCACCGCCCCTCCCATATGAAAATCTTTCCTGCATTTAACGCAACCCAAAAAATAGTACATCGAATAGTGAGATTAGTAACGGGTTCCCAAAACCACCCTTAACCGTGGTATTCTCCATATAGTTAGACACAAGGGTTGGATTTTTATCGGTCGGTAAAAAAACGTTCTATTTTAGCCATAATTTGGGGGTCGTATTCCCCATTTCGACAGCCCTAGCGGCGTCCGGCTGAATTTGTCAGTGTCTTTTCGGCGCTCGGTGAGTTTCCATATCGGAAGATCCCCCGTGTCGTGTGTCGTGTCTCGCTAAAACTATTGGAATAAAGGGAGGCTTGTACCTTACGCGATATAGTTAAATATCCCCGGTATTAAATAAAGTGTTTTTGTGCCTTATTATCATGGAAAATTAAATCGCTATTATTTATTATATTTATAACATCAAAAAAAATTCTGTTATATTCAGTGATTCGCAGTATTATATATAGATAATTTTTCTTTTTTTTTTTCAACCCCGCTGCTGTACACCTATTATAACCATTTCGAAAAGGTAAAAATTTGTATCATTCTGCTTTCGGTAAATGGATTAGATTGTAATTTGTAACGCCAACGACGGAATCTCGCAAAACTGATCTGCCATGGATCATTTTAAAATTTGATTTCTCTTTATCCTAATATACCGCATTCAACATCCCCGTGGAATACATTCCTATACCTTATACCTACCTACCTACTATGCACAGCCCGTATATTCTTTGGATCGATTACATTTCTCGAGCAACTCTCTTTATGCTACTCGCGGCATGCTGCGCCTTTAGCAGATGTTTACAAAAATTTTGCAAAATATACTTCCGGTACCATTTTGCTAATTTTTTTGTTTTTTTGTATCGTTTTTGGTCGTTCTTTGGTTTTCTCTTTCGGTGGTGGTTGATACCTAAATATCTATAAGTATTCTAGAATACGGCTACAGTTTTTGATGAACATCTGTCACGAATATTTTCATGTTCATTTCCATTCCGTATTATAATTTGCAAAAATTTTTCGTGTATCGCATTACGTACGCGTATACCTCGCGAATTGGCGTTCTCGTTGTCTTGCGTCAAATTTTCATACGTACAGGTATAGCGATATGTATAGGAAGAATAATTACATAGATGAATAACCGATGAATTATTATAGTCATTATCATTCTATTATGTACAATAAAACCATTTTTTTGCACATATCTCCAGGGAAAAAGTATACCGCAAATGATTTGGCCCAAATATTTTTCAAATTCTCCTTCAAAAATCATACCGCACGCGGGTTGCTTTTCGTTTCTTTCCTATTTTTGTAATATATTTTCATTTTCTTATATCTCATCGGATTGAGCGTCGTATCGTTAAATCTCGTTTACTTTTGTTATATGCGAATATATCTATTTTTATAGATATCACCAACGTCGCAATTATTAAGGCCGCTTAATTTTAGAGACCCTATATTGAGATTCCAACAATAGCAACCCCGCTATCTCGGTTTTGTCTTTCATTCGTTTTTTTTTTCTATTCATTCAGAAAAAAAGTACAATTTACTCGTCTAGGTCGATATAATTCGTATCAAAATTAGATCGTTTCATTTTTATATTTTTAACCAAGATCCCTTTCCTCCCTCCGTAAATTTTCGTTTTACTCGACTACTTCTTCATTTTTATTCTATTTCTTCATTTATTTATTTAATTTTTTGTTTTTCACTTTCCCACCCCCTTCTTTGTACATTGGCTTTGTTAAGCCGACACGACGAGTCCAATGCACACGAGTAGGTGTACACAGGTATATTTATGTATGCACTACACACATTTTATATGCATATAATCTACATACACACAGGTACATACTTATATGTAGATGCTTTCATAAAATAATATTCTTATTCTAACAAACTTCGTCACCGGAAACCTTTGATAATTTTGAACCATCATCATCTCCGCCACGTTTGTCAATTAATATTGCACATACTTATAAGTATAGGTAAATAGGCGTATTAAGTATACTTATATGTATATGGCTATATGTATATTGCCTCATGTATAATAATTGTAGTACGTATATAAGTTATCACGCAATCCCCTCCTATCAGATCATCACAAGGCTCCAAAGTAATTTTGGATGCAAATTTGTGTCTTGCAGAAAAATTGTGATACGAAATTTTTTTTTGCCCCATTCTCCATACGTTAAATTCGTCCTTATTAGATATGTTCAATTTGTCCTTATTAGAAGTAGAATGCGTATATCGCTAATTTTCCTTATAACGCCCTCCCTCTCCCCCACGCTCTTGGAGTAATTTTTGTTTCAGATACTGAAAAATAATGTATCTATATTCTTGTCCCTTATCTATCTCCGTCTCTATCCCCTCTATATATAATAAGGCCACTCAAAATGTGCCGATTGTATCTGTTGGTGCCAGTGACCCCCTATTGATTCCACGCTCAGCAGAGCACAGGCCAGACCCCCTTTCCCTCTCCACCATCCCCCTGCACCCTTCGCCCTCTTTCCTTCTCTTTCTCACCCTATATAGATACACACGACCGCGCGTAGATTCGCCGCCTTTGAAAGACCGCGGACAGGCGATTTTCTACCCTTTTTACATGTGCATGCCTCTTTTTTCACTTTGTTGTTTTTTTATTTATTTATTTTTTTTTTACTTAACTATAATGTAGGCATGTATCATGGTCGATTCCACATGACGTGTAGACCCTACGGTGATGACGAATATACACGTATCGGATTATTTTATTGGTGTTTGCTTCGTGTTCTGCGGTATATACTTTCGAAAAATCCTTGGAAGAAAATAAAAATATCTGATTCAAACATTTAGAAGAAGTAGAATTTTTAGCATTTTTTTTTTCAACAAAAGTATCGGCACGCTTGCAAAGGTGTAAAATTTAATGCCAATTAATTAACACACTATTTTGTTACACTCTGATTTTTTTTCTTCTTTGAATCTTTGACTAATAAAGGGAAGATTCTGTCTAGACTTAATTATTACGGTTAATTGCGATGAGCTTTATTGTACGTTATAGATAATGATAAGGCATCTGAATCACGTGTGGGATATACTTATAAGTTATTGTTGTTGTATGCCTACAAACTATATCATACATGTTTACATATATACTTAGCAGGGGGTGAGGTGATGTCAAAAATTTCCACACACTGTACGTGTTAATAAATTTCTTTTACGAAATGAATTTTTGTTTTTTCCAACTTTTAAATAACAAAAATATGTCACTTTCAGGAGGTAGTTTAATATAATCAGGAGAATAGAAAAAGAATTTTTTTACCTGTTTTCCTCTTCAAAAACTGTGAATGACATATGATATTTATCCGAGGCAGGGGGTATGCAACAATCCAAATTTCGAAAATAAAACTTGGCGAGTTCATATTTTTCAAATCTCGTTATACTTTTCGATTGTGCGAAGAACAAAAAGTTTGAGACACGTTGTAGACTGGACTCCCCTCTTAACTTTTAAGGCTTTGAATGGCACAGGAATAATTGTGATTATGCGTTGGATTCCAAATTTAAACATTCTCAAAAGAGGCTGCGATTTTATCAATTCCCGAAATTTTATTTGTCCAGCTATACTGAATTTGTCTTAATGCTAGGCGTACAGTTCCAAAGATAGTTCCCGGTCAATTCGATCGTCTGTTTGAACTTAAGACACCCTGTATGCAGTGAGTCATTGTCGGACAGCCCCCTGCAAAATCCAATGTAGTAGGTGTTTCGATTTACTAGCCGAGAGCATTATCCTCGATGAAAATCTACTATACAAATACCAAATATGTGTACACGTATATACTGTACACCAAATATCGATCCAACAATGATGGACTTTTGCTCAAGATTTTCGGAAAAAAACTATTCTTTCTTACAAATTATTCAAAATATCGGAACAAAAATGAAAAAGTAACAACAATGGACCAATAATATACTATATTTTAAGGGTCACAAAAAAATTCCTTCTTCAGTTTCCCTATCTTACTTTTTAATCGTTATTCATAAGAATATTAAATTTTCGAAACTAGGAGCTCCGAAGGATTGATATTGTTTGTTCTTTTTATAGGATGGAAGCCAGCCCTAGAGATCCGGTCGACTCGTGGCGATGACCAGTCTGATTTTGGAGAACGCAGACTTGAATCGTCTGTTTCCAAAATGTCGGCCTAGGGGCGGTAAACCCCCGAGATCGGGGGGCTCGACGCCGAGTCATCATAATCCGCATGACCATCATCAAGCTGCAGAAGCTGCTCGGCTGCATCCCCCCTGCGATAGAGATCGCGACTCTGCAGCACTTGAGGTTATCATTAATAAAAACGGTGCGGTTATCGCAGCTGCAACTACCATCGCTACAATCACTACAATCGCGTCTAACTCAGTCGACGTTAAAAACAATAACAATAATAACAACGACAACCACAACAACAACTACAATAATAATAACGAGGAAGAAGAAGAAGAAGATAGAAAAATGATTGATCTCGAACGTGACACCTCGGATAATAGGCAAGTGTTTTTCTATCGCTCCTTATTTGTTGCACGTATACCATAGCGTAAAACCGACAACAAAAAATGTCTAAATCGAATTTTATAACACACCAAGAATAAATTTCTCCTCCTGTTGAGGAAGATCGCAAACAGCTTGAATTAGTGGTAAAAAAAAGTCTTATTTTCATTCTTGACATTTTTTTTTCTTTTCTTTTCAATGCCTTCTATGAAATTATAGGAGCTTATCGCGTTCTTCATTGTGTTTCGTAAAAAAAATTACTGAAATAAACCCTTACTGACAGTTATGTTGACGTGCGCTTCAAATCAAGAAGATCAAATCGAAATTTATTCATGATAACTAATTATCAAATAAAAATGGTTATGAGTTTAATCTATAGAAATATGTAGCGGTGCACTTGAAAATTATTTTTCCGAGTTCAAGGTGTTTGTAGTAGCGAAAATTGTCAAGTGATTACAAAATCTACAGAAAAACTCTTCATCAAGCTGTGAGGTAATTGATTTATTTTTTATATTATTAGAACTTGATTTCAAATATTCTTTTTCCTCCTATCTAGATATTATTACCCTTGTGGTTGATTGATGAAAAAAAGGTCAAAGTATAGAGCAGCTCAAGAAGAGACTATCTTTTGAAATCGGAATTTGTACTTTATTCTGTTTGACCGAGTTTTTAGTCTCAAATATAAAGATACACAGTAACTACTTTTGATCGAAACGGCAACTCTCACGACTCTGCTAACGACGCATTCAAAACGTTCAGAGGATTCTGATTTACATCTTGTGCGCGGCAGAGTGAGTCAGCCGCTTTTGATCCGAGGGTTAATGTGCAAATGAAGAAAGTTCTTTTAAAAATCGAACACGTATGAAGCAGATACGATATTTATTCAACAGTTCAATATACATATGTGCTTAATTTTCAATGAATGAATTTCTACCGCTGTAAATATCAGTGGCTATATATCTGTTTGATGTGAAAAAGAAAATAGACGAAAAAAAAAAAAAAAACGTTATTTAAATCCTCATTAGGTGTAGAAAACAAGCGAATGGGAGAAAAAAATCAGGTTCGCTGTCTCGTAGGACGGCGAACGTGGTCGCCGGGTTTCCGGGGGATTCGCAGGTTCCTGTTAATTCCGTGAAACTGCCCTCGTCGAGTTCGTCTTCAGCTTCCGGGAGGAGCGAAGATGCTCCAAATTACGGGAATCTCGCCGGAAGCGATCATCAAGCTCAGTCTCAGGACGCCCTTGACGACAGTGGACCAGAAGAAAGTCCCGTTTACATCTTAACTTCGGCAAAAGGGGATCGCAGCTATAAGCTAAGGGATTCGAGGTGAATATAATCCAGACTTTCTTTCAATTCTGAAACGACGTCTTGGAACTGGTGTCTCTAATCTTCAGCCTAGTTTTTTTTCTAATTTTTTATTTTTGTGCTCGTAGCTTGACATTATTATTCCCTGGTTTTAATGCCGCTGAAATGCCACGTGCGCTTGACGGCTGGTTTTCAAATAGGACGTTCCAAATCCTTCGGCCTATTTCCCAAATCTTATGCTTATAACGTCGCAGCATCGGTTTTCATTATGAAAAACTACGAAGATTTTCGAATTATTAACTGTTATTGAGTTGGCCGGTTTCAACACAACGATAATACCGACATGAAATTGCTGTTCTGACTCGGATTATTAAGCCCTTTAAATAATTCCTTGATATTTGTTGCAATATACCCCTCAGATTATCGCAACTTCTGGATATCGTAAATGGACACTTGAGCCCTAGCCGCCCTCTTACCATTCTCCGCTGAATCTTCAGCTTCCTGATTAACAATTTGAGGTCGTTAGTTGGACCTGAACATAAATAATTCGAAGGAGAGAAAATAATTTGACCAACTACTGAATTCAGAAAACTGAATCGTTGTAGACACGAGTAACTAACTACACGCATTGTAGAATATTTAGAACAAAGATAAATAGAATGTAGCTCCGAACATGATGAACCATACTTGAAGAATAAGTATTTTTATAATCTTTGAAGGCACACACAACCAAAGGCTTGTTTATAGCCATGATAATTTTATAATGACAGCTCTCACAAACTTAACACATTTACCAGGTACGCTGCCGCAGCTGGCTGTCTTTAATCACTCATATTCCGATCAATCGACCAACTCATCTATCTTTCTACAAGTTTTTAGATTTTCATAATTTTTTAAGAAAAACCGCTATTGCTCTGGGTGGATTTTGTACAGCAACTTGAAATATCTTACATAACCTATTTCAGATGGTTCCTTAATCCCCGATAAAAAAGTTACTATTTTTGGTAGATTGTTTATCGTTGAATCAACAGATCCGGTTATCAATTTTTATGTTTACTTTTACCTGTTTGCAGGATAATTGAGATCGCTGGTGGTCGAGAAGTCTTTTCTCAGAGTCGTGGTAAAGTTGCTGCCAGGAAACCCAGGTTTTTAGCTGCTTCGAATTCACTCTCTATAGACGACTGCCAGACGGACAATAAACTAAGCATTAAAAAAAATAACAAGTCACCAAACAGGCAGAGCGTCTGGGAACTAAGAAGCCGGTAAGAGAATCATTTTGCTGTTTTCCATGTACTTGTCCTCGGGAGTACTTTCATGTTGAAAATCTGGAATCCTTGTCTAGATGTGGGGAAGCTAGGAGGCAGCGAACAAACCGTGAGGTAACAGAGACGGTATTTTCATCGGAGGTTCATTCGGTTCGTCGGAATCCCACATCAAAATCAATCCTGGATTACGACTCTCCAAAAAGTAACCGAGGCAATCGGATAATAAATTATGACTCGATATTAAATAGCAATAATGTAGAAACATACAACACGCCAAAAAGTATTACAGACCTGAGTTATGGGCTGCCTAAAAACTGTGTAGACTATCAGTCAAATCATACAACTCCTGCACGGAGCATGGCAATTGTGAATGACGGAGAAGTTGTTGTATTCGACGATATAGATGATAACTGGCAGGGACTTAGGCTTGATCTTGGACCTACTAATGCCACCCAAAATACAACAGACAATCTAGATATCGATACCGAAGACTCAAAGCGCGGTAGAATGCACCCTGAACCACCTGGATCCAGTGTTGGAAGCACTCCTAGTCCTGCTTATCATCGTAATACCTCCGATTTTTTCAAGGCAAGGAAAAAATAATTGTTTCTGACTGGTTATTGGTGGAACTTTTGCATTATCCTCAGAATTCACCTCTATAATCTATTTCCGCCAGGTCATTACCCCAGCAAGTGATTGCGAGGGTGATTCTCCGCCTCTAGAGCCAAACCATAAGGTCACCAGGGTCATCGGTGAGCTTCCTATAGCACAATATTCAGGGAGTCCGAGGCGCTATGGAGTTCGGGAGAATTCCAGACTTCCAACTCTGCTTTCATCTCCTTCTATGTACGCCTCACCTAGACCTGGCTTTCCTCAAAGGGTGCTGCCAACTACTCCGAATCAGAAAGAGGTAATTATTACAAAATGAGATTCGGAAGACTGAATTTTTTGTTGAACTAACATCTGATTACAGAAAGAAGATAAGTCCGCAGAGACATCTCACGACAAGCCTGCAGTGGAATCGGTCGAGTCTGGAATTGAAGAGCCACTATCTTGTCCAACTCCGCCGCCTCTAGAACAGGAAGATGACGAAGAGGAAGACGACGATGATTGTCTCAAGTCTTCTGTACCTCCGAATGAAAATTTATCTAGTCTCGTTTCACCGGGAGGTAGCACTTTCGACTATTTATATGAATTCTCTGAGACCCGCAAGGTCCTAGAAGAGTTCTTCAAGTGCCCTCCGCCCACAGAAGAAAAGGATACCAATATAGATTCCTCTCCATTTCAAGTATGAACATTGGTGACAACTTCATTAAATTTTCGAGCATAAATCAGCCATCTCTAAATTGTCTTTCACATCTAGGATCTTGACTATGAACTGCGGAGACAGGCAGGTAGTGCTTACGTCGGTCAGAGGTTAGCCAGTGGTCCACCCACCTTGGAAGAAGTTTTGATACACGAGTCCCCTAAAAAACAGAGGGGAGATTTTCCTCAGACGGTATGTAACAAAATTTCAACGTGTTATTTTTTTGTTCTAAATTTCTATTTTGTCAGACGGTGGAGCACGAAAACAATTTCTTGGATCTATCTGTGGGCACTGGAAGTAGTGAGGATCTTGGTGAGACTGAAGTTGGTCTACAGGTCGGAAATTCTCGGAATTTCACGTTGAGTCCTGAGACAACAGACTGTGACAGCAACTGCGGTGATCTGGACAGTGAAATGTCCTTGATGATGATGGACAATGAACTGATGCCAGCTAGTGGACTTCTTGGTTCTGTCGGAGATCTTGGTAACAATTCAGACTCCCTTAGAATATATACAAGTATGCCCGTCTTGGAAGATGGTTTGTCAAGTGGCCATGCCAGCGATACGGATAACAATAACCCAACAGTAATGCTAATGAAAAGGCAGATTAACGAAATCGAAAGGGAGATAATACAGAGGACGCGAAACGATATGCTGAGCTCTGAAAACGAATCTGGGAAAGACGTGAGCCTCAATGTTACCAAAGATATTCTTCACTCGCTCAAAGCTACTTCGCCAGATTTATTCGTCACCACCAAAGAGCGGAAAGATATTTCCTACGAGACAAACGAACTTGAACTCGATGGACTCGATCCCCTCGGTACACCACCACCCCCAGCTCCACAAGGCAGGCAAAGCGCGAATTTAGAAACCGGAGGTGAAGTTGAAGCTGCGATTAAAGACATAAGAATGGCATTGCAAAGAACGAAGACACTCCCTGTTAAATCTCCCTCGGAAGAACCACCTGAACCAAGCATTAGCCCAATTTGGATACCAAGGTATACCACGTTCTTATTATCTGAGGAAGAGGTATTCCAAAAGTTACCGCTATCTCTTGTGGACATAATTTGATAAATGAACTTTTGGCATACCTCGTAAGCATAGATTGTCAACAAGTTCGTCTAACTAAGAGGTAGTATGTTGGATGGCAGGCGGAGAGCCTGTGGCGAAAGTAACAGCGAAGATTCTGAAATGAGGCGGGTCGGTGATGACGGAGATGCAGAGGTGGAGGAAGCCGTTGACGAGGAAGAGGCTGACACTGATCTTGAAACTGACAGACTTCTCGGACAACAAAGAACAGATGACCAGGGATTTTACGATGATAAGGTAAATAGAAACTCTATAGATATTATTAATTGTGGACCTGAAAAAATTTTGATATCGATGTTTTATAATACATATACATATATGTAATATAATTACATACCGTGTGTCCGCGAGCTCGCGCCGCAGTAACTCTAGTTGCCTGAGCTGACGGGTTCAGCGGAGGAGGTAATATTACTTTACCTTATTAGTTACTTACTCACCAACTCCTTACGCTACGCCTTAAATGTACAAAAAATTTTGTTAGTAAGTAATTAAGGAGTTACTGTGGCGCAAGCTCGCGGAGACACAGTATACATAAGTATAAGTATACATAGATATAAGCTATCTAAATATATTTTTTTCAATGCATTTATTGGTAACGGGGTTACGTGTTGACTTAGGTAAACATTAATATTAATTATCGCATTACACTCGAGAGAAATATGGATAATACGAGGCTTATAATTCCATCATTTAGAGTAATAGAGTTGATATATGAATGTATGCTATGAAAAAAAAAAAAAAATGGAGTGTATTGCTAACGTTGTATGTGTGCTACTAATGGTGTCTTGGTGTTACGCAGGGGTGGCGGAAGCCTAAGACTAGGACAATGTTGCCGACAATGAGTACAAAAATCGCCACTCCCAAACAAACACCGCCGAAAACGTTGAGCGTCGCTCCTCTAGAAGCGTTGTCACCCTCAGAACCCTTGCCTTCAACTTCTGTGTCCGTGTCCCCTCCGCCATCAGTTTCCGCCACCCAATCGTCACCCTGTGATCGCGAAGCAACTAGTCCCACGCAAACTGTGTCGAGCCCCCAGAAGACCCCAGCCAAAAATTCTCCCTCGCCCCCTCACAGCCTCAAGGAATCCAACGGCAAGGTGAAAAAGGTGCTTCGTCATCTCTGGACATTCTATATCTTTGCTTAGTACTCATAGAGCTTTACAGCTTTGTTGCTAATTACAGTTTCTTAAAAAATAAATAATCATTATTATTGACTGCCGCACGTGTATAGTTTATATCACTAAACTGTTGGAGTTTTTCTTATTTATACACGATCGTCAGCTCAAATCATTAGGAATTGACAAAAGAAATTTTCAGAATTGAAATTATCGCGGACAGCCCTTTTAGCGAAAGTTCTGCCATCCGATTTTTGACGCATGCAATAATTTGAGCTGATTATATTCCCGTTACTTTCTGAAGATAGATCCTTCGATCAACTTTTCACCTCCGAGTGAGGCTAACAACCTGAGCACGCTGTTTTTTCAATGATTTATCTTGTGTTTCCTCAAGTTTTAAACAACTAACAACAATAGAAGTAGAAAGCATGTTAACTTGTTAAAATACTATACTTTATCGATATGAAACTTTGAGCTAGAATTCTTAGAGATCGAATGAACTCTGTATACTATTATTCGACGATTTGGTATAATGTGCAATTTTATTTGAAATATACTAAAAATAGGGGCGTGCATGGCAATATACCTATTGTCAGCTTTTCAAGACTAAATGGGCAAGCATGCAACCAAATTTGTTCAAGAATACAAATATATCTATCTTCTTTCACTATAAATATCAAGATTGCTATTGATCTAACTCGAGATCCGTTTAATTTATGATTTCAATAATACCTCCACTATTTTTCAGGACAAAGACGGAAAAAAGAAAAGCAGAAACAAAGAAGGTAAACCTCAGATTGACTTGCGAAAGAAAAAACGTAGTTTTGCATGAAACCTAGTAATACCGATAATTTTCTATCTACGTATGATGCTATAAAAAGAAAATCTCAATCTGTAATCTAGCATGTGTGCTCTTGATACACACATATAATCTACTAACAATTTTTATGAACTTGTTTTACGCTGCTACCTTGGATAACGTGCGTCCTGTTTCAATCGTCTTGTACAAATGGTACGTGAGCCTCACTCCTCTATTTGCATAGAGTAAATAATCGATATATCGAACCAGAAATCTTCGGGTTTTATTTATCAACTTGTCACTACTTTGAATGAAATTGCAATACCGCAAATGGATGCATTTGAAACGTTACTATTTAAGGGGCTAGCCCAGTCTGAAAGCCCAATTTAAAGGGTCAGAATAACGAACTTTTTTCAGTTACTGGTTTACCCCCTTAGAGTAATCATGGACTTACACTGTGAAAAAATATCTATCTTCATCTTATTTTTCATGTAAATCTTTCATATTTTTGTTTATAGTTCTGAGAAGCTCATTCCGAAATTACGTTAAAATCAAAGCTTGCGACAATGATGAATCAAAAAGTTTTTACTCACAATCCATGTCATTTAATCCATCTAATTGAATCTAATTCTAAACTGTGCATTTCAGGTTTATTGACGGATCCTTCAGTTTTGATCGAGGGAGTCTTATTCCGTGCAAGATATCTTGGATCCACGCAGTTAGTATGCGAAGGTCAACCAACAAAATCGACGAGAATGTGCCAAGCGGAGGAAGCTGTCTCGAGGATAAAGGTACGTAAAAAAAAGCAGTTTACAACTACTAACATTGATGAACATATTAAAATCAGCGATATTCGAGACTCACCTTTTTTTTCTCATAAGTCGAATTCAACATTCAACCGATACTATAATAGATAATCGCATGCACCTGAATGTCGTGTATCAACAACAAGGTTTCTTTTTCATCAACCATTAACTTACCAATATTTATGTACCATGTATAATACGAATTCATAATCAATGTAACTGTGTAATTGGTCATCGATAATCAGCGTGAAGTGAATTGACTCATTCACTTATTCCACCTAATTAATTGGAATTCATTTCAACCGTACAATGTGAATATTATTATTATTATTATGAATTTTCTCATAATTATAATTATTATTATTAGCATTACGATTAATCTAAATAATTGTCAGTTTGGCCATTGTGTAAAAAGGGCCTGGATGTTTCAGTGTAGCGCCCCCCTTCCTCACATCACCAACACCACCACCCGACCACCGAACACTGTCATCTTCTTAATGTAACTTTTTGACGTGCTGTCTGTCTGTCTGTCTGTTGTGTGTCTGTCTGTCTGTGTTTGTATAATTGAACTTTGTTTATCCGTTTTTGTTTTTTTTTGCTTCAAATTACTTTCTATCCTAGCTTTCTGTGATTTATGAAAAGAAAAATAAAAAGAATCAGTTGATCGTGAAACATAAAATTTATGCACATTTTCGGAATAATTTAGCCAATGCTCTATTTGTATTTGTATTCGTCAATGAGAAACCCGCAAAGGATGAATAACATTTTTGATTTTCGTCGCTCAGCTTTCTTTCATTTTGTAGAGCTCTAATGAAAAAAGTATAGAACTGATAAAAAGAGGGAAGAAATAGAGGGAAGATGCGTCGAAATCTATTAGAAAGCTTTTCACAATGCCTGCTTATTTTGTGTATTCGCCTGACTGTCGAGTTCTTTCTGTGAAAGTATCAAAACTTGGTAATTTATCCTTGCCCAAGCTTGCTTTCCATTCCTAATTACCACCTGCCTATTGAGCTAACGAAATTTCGTGTCACAAATTATCTAAGATTCTCAAAGTCAGGGGGTTTATAAGTAGACATATCGAATATTTGTCGTTTATATTTTTATACTTGATACCATCTGTTAGCTACGATAATTTTTTTGTTTATACCTGGTTACACCCAGTTAAGAAAGGGTGAATATTCAACATTTGATTCCTTTGTAATCGAAATTCACGCCTTGAATCTATTTCAAATTGTCTTGACTCCACTAAAAATTCAAGACCGCTTTTCTATACCTTCAATTTCCTCTTATTGAATCAAAATGACATGTTCAATTGCTAGAATAATTATTTTGCCAGGGCAGCGTGTAATGATTGATCTCGAGCAAGCTTTTTTTCGTTTTTATTACTATTTGCATATGAATATGTGTACACAAATATATTCATTAGCAATGAGAATTTCCATCCTAGAGCTGCTTTTGAGGCTCTGTGTCTTGTTCTGTGGTGGTGCCGTGGCAATGTGACTAGCAGAGCCTTTGTTTGTTTGTTTGTTTGACGCGTGCGTTACGGAAGGATGGGACAGTGCCGATGCAGGCTACGCTGGTAAACTATGGTGGGCAACATGCCTATGGTCGATGCAGTGTAGCGTCACAAGGGAGCCTTGATGAGGATGAATGCGACTCAAGCGAAGAACTTATAGGGAGTACTTCAGGTGGTGGACAATCTGAGTCTATCAATATCGGGGCACAGTCCCAGATGGCCCCTATCGGAGGTCCTTTGGGGCCTACAACCGTTTTCAGACTCCAGTTTCTCGGGTCGGTTGAGGTGGAAGAGGAAGGGGGACGAAAGCGACGCAAACGTCTCAAGAAACACATGGTCGAAGAGGCTGTCACTAAGATAAAGGTCCGCCTGCTGCCCTTAGACCCGAAGTTTCCTTATTTTGTTTCCGTGTAATACTATTATTTTTATCTACTATTGCATTGGTTTAAAATTCCAGTCGGTAGAAACGGGTACTGGCATTTGTTACTTCGCTTGAATATTCAACGAAAACGAAAATCCTTGGGCGTAAATATAATACGCCATCAACAACAACACAGACAAAGAATTGTATATTCTGTTATTATTCGCCCAATAATCACTTGTTTTGATTAATCGATTATCATTCCAATAATTTCCTGACCGTCGTTGAGTTTGATTTATTATAAAGTTCATTATGCACGCTGATTATTAACAACGTTATGCAATCTGTTCAATTTATTGAGATATTAACTAACGAAATTTTGTCTAATGAAAAAACTTTCATTTACACTTTTTTTTATCCAAACACGCTGCTCTGTGATTTTTTTAGGCTCTGGTGAGTACTTTCAACATCTCTTTATTTCAAAATATGACTGCAACAACCCTTTTTGTATCTTTTACTCCTCAAGGCCCCTGATGGAGAGACTCAACCTAGTACAGAGGTAGATCTGTTCATCTCCACCGAAAAAATAATGGTTCTAAATACAGATCTGAAAGAAATAATGATGGATCATGCGCTGAGGACGATTTCTTACATAGCCGATATTGGTGATCTTGTGGTATTGATGGCTAGGCGACGATTTGTGCCTCATGAGATGGAAGAGGCGCCAAAAATAAATCGAACTCCAAAGATGATCTGTCATGTATTTGAAAGTGAAGAGGCACAGTTCATCGCTCAAAGCATTGGTCAGGCCTTCCAGGTCGCTTACATGGAATTTTTGAAAGCCAATGGGATTGAAGATCATAGTTTTGTCAAGGAAATGGATTATCAAGAAGTTCTAAACTCCCAGGAGATATTCGGAGATGAGCTACAAATGTTTGCCAAGAAAGAAATGCAGAAAGAGGTAAATACTTCCGTCTATTCTGGCTTCAACTTCCAGCTTGTCTGAAACTCAAAACTTTGTTTATTCCAGGTCGTTGTTCCAAAAGCAAAGGGTGAAATTCTTGGTGTGGTAATCGTAGAGTCTGGGTGGGGGTCAATGCTACCTACGGTGGTAATAGCTAATCTGGCTCCAGCAGGTGCGGCAGCTCGTTGCGGGCAACTGAATATCGGAGATCAAATAATAGCCATCAATGGCGTCTCCCTTGTCGGACTCCCATTGTCGACCTGTCAAACTTACATAAAAAATTCTAAAAATCAGACTGTCGTAAAACTCACCGTTGTTCCCTGCGCCCCAGTTGTTGAGGTCAAAATAAAAAGACCAGACACAAAATACCAACTGGGTTTCAGTGTACAAAATGGAGTGATTTGCAGTCTACTCAGAGGTGGAATTGCAGAACGAGGAGGAGTCAGAGTTGGGCATAGAATCATTGAGATTAATAATCAAAGCGTCGTAGCGGTGCCTCATGAAAAGATTGTTAATCTTTTAGCCACGTCTGTCGGCGAGGTGAAGTGAAATTCTTTCTTACCTTTTACAAATCCCTATTGAAGTAGTTTGATTAGTCTGTATTTTAAAACATCATCGTTTCACAGATTCTCATGAAGACGATGCCTACGTCGATGTTTCGGCTGTTAACAGGTCAGGAATCTCCGGTGTATATATAAACTTTGAAGTGCAACCTGGCCGCCACGTAGAACCAGACAATACATCCTTTGCTGACTAGATTGACTCCGATTATATCCTGCTTGAATTTACGGTTCGTCTACACTCAGCTTCGAAGGAAAAATCGGTAAACTCACTTACAAGCTCCTCCTGCTTAGCTAATTATTGATTATAAATATAAGTAATCACGGCTGAAAGCCTCAGCCAGCAACAGCCTCCCCACAAAAAAAAAATAAATAAAAAAAAAAATAAAAAAAAAACGTAACGAAATCATATTTACATATTCTCTCTATCGAGCATAATAATTATTTATATAATTAACTATAAATTATAAAATATATGATGAACATACATTTTATTAATTGGCATCGATTTCTCACAGCAGTTGTCGAACATTTGTGTTAATACCGTTTTCTACAATTGCTATGAGATTCGGTATCAAATGCGCCAAGAAAGATAATAGGGGATGCAATGCACATCATTATAAATAGCACAAAGATCTTTACCTGAGATTATAGGTGGATTAAAATTGTATATTGAGTAAATGGGGGACTTCACGTCGATGGTATTCATAAAAAAGAAAAACAGAGAAAATTATCTTCTTGTGTATATCTCTACTTTTTCTGAGGTAATAATTGTCTACATTCCTTCGTTTTAAATCTTTCACTTATATTTATAAGCGATGCTTATTTCAAACGCGATGATACACCCAACTCTATTATTCGTTTTGCACTATTGAAGAATCGATCTATCTATATATAGACAGACTTATATGTATATAAATATATATATGTTCATGTATATATATTTATACACCTATCCAATAACACTCCCCAATTTATAAATTAGTAGAGTGCCGAGAATTTTGGTAATTGTTTAGAAGAGCTCTAATAGAGAAGAGATATATCGACTGCTGATTATAACAATAATCAAGTAAGATAGATCTAGGTGTAAATTTTGCGTCCATGAAGTGGTTTGGTTTGACATAATAGCGAAAAAAAAAAAACTTTCACAATTAATTTAATGTCGGTATTATTAATACGCGAGTACAGGAATGTAATTGTTTCGAGTCATTCTTTGATTACGACGTTGTGTAATGTGAGATCCTGCTCTTCTAGATAGATACCCACATTGTCGTTGCAACTTATCGCCGTAGGTTTTTATTATCTATTTTTGCTGACCATTTACCAACCTTTGGGATGTCGAGCTCTAAATATTATGAAAGAGATCTCTGGCCGATAGTTCAATGCCATTTATCTAAAGTTTGTGAGAAACTTTCTACGACGAAGAACGTGGCAGATACAAATCAAGCGTAGTTTTATCCCGAAAAATTTCATATCGACTTCAGGGTTTTAACAATGCCTTAATTTTTTTCGATCTATAACTTCCTCGCTTTCTTGTTTGTCCCCATTAAGTGAATACTCCTTGTCAAATTAGGTTCTGTGAGCGGCGTACTTTGTCGTGGATGTTTTATATGGAAGAAAAAGAGATTGTTGATGGTAAAAAGTACGGATATATTTTATGGGATCAAAACAAATGAGGTGTTATGTAGTTGGGTGGCCGAAATGTATCTAGTCATTATTTCTAAGGATAAATAATATAAGTAATAATTAATTGAATACTCAGCCACCATGAGCCAACCCAACTGACTGATCTTGTATCTAGCCAGATTTTTATTTAAAAGCATCCGCAGTTTAGCATCATTCAAAATATCGGTGACCATCCGTGTCACGGATATAATCACACAAAAAACACTAAGAGATGACCCAAAATAATATTGCTGTCGCTCTGCTGATTGGGATAATGTATGAAAAATCGATAAGTAAATTTAAGTTAACAAATTTATCGATGCGATGCACTGGTGTTTATAAAATTTTTTATTCGACTATAATTACATCATCCAGTAAATATACCTGGTAGAAAAAAGCCATGTGGTATACAAGCTATTCAAACGCCCATTTTGTTTATGCATTTATTCTATGGGGCATTGGTTGAGACACGATTGATTAATCTGAGCACGATCCACCTCAGAATCTACTCTATTACCTCCTTCAAATATTTCAACTCGTCAAATCATAATTGCCAGTGAATTAAATTGTGAAATTTACAGTACCTTGACCTCTGCAAGTTGATTTGTTTAATTTATATATAAAATTATATATCTACGAATTTTGTCTTTCCGCTGATGGCTCTCAGCTTAAGCTCAAAACTGATGGCGATGAAATGATACATAACAAGCAGCAAATTGAAAAAAAAAACATACAAAATTTTAGAGAACGGATTACAAAGTCGATGGAGTTGTTAGGATGAAGAAAATTGGAAAAAATATTAAGAAATAACAAAGAAGAACGCCCATTCATAAAATAGTAATGAAAAGAGAAGTAGGAAGAAAAAAAACAACTATGAATAATTATATCTTATAATAAAATATACATACAATACTATAGAGCTTACGCCGTAGCTTCACGAGTCATAAGTTGAATGCACTTGAGAAAAAAAAGAAAAAATAAATTTAAAAAAAAAAAAACAACCAACAACAACCACAACTATCATGACTATCTCTTATCAATGTTTGTGAGTGTATTATATAAGTCGAACTATTAGTAGGTAAGCGAATAATTATTAAGTATATGAGTAAATAATTATTTAAATAAGCGAGCTATTTGAATGTGTATATGGTTATTATACTATACTAGTCCATACAAAGATAACAATAAACTGTAATTTTGAATTCAAATTCAAAAATTTTACGCATTGTGATAATTGACCAACACGCTCATTCTAAATTCGGGTCTATAGTATGAAGCGCATCCCTAAATTACCAACACGAATTTTAAATAGGTATGTCTCTTAATAATTAATTTGCCAAATTGAGGGAATGACAAAGAAAAAGAAAAAAAAACATAAATTGAAAAAAATTCCAATTATTTCTTTTAAACAACCTATTTATTATCATCATTATTAATTATTACACGGTGTAGTTACAATAATCATAGTCACAATAGCGTGTTTCTTTTTTTCTTATTCATTTATTCATTTATTTATTTTTATGTATTTATTGTTTATGTCTGTTATTCATTAATATTTTTCTTCTCTTCTCATCTTTTCATCGACCAAGTTTAAGGAAAATAACACACATAAAAGAAGTCGCTTGCTCAATAAGTTCAAAATTATATCATCACACGGTCCAACGTTCTTCTACCATCAGTTCTTTTTTGGTTGCAAATTTTTCAATAACATACCTATCATAATTCCGTCATCATCTTACATTTATTCTTTCAATTTTTTAAGAAAAAATACAGTATTAATAATAACTGTATGATTCCATATTATATTTCGTTTTTATATCGATAATAGTAACGCTGGTGTACGCATATTTTAGGGTAGTATTGTATTAATTATCTTCAGGTCTGATCTCCTTTCATATATGATCAAAATTCTATCTACCCTTGTTAATTAGGTAATTAGGTAATTTTTCCAACTTCTTATTTCATTAATTTATTATTCATAAATATACATCGTCTTCTTTGTCTGCGTTTTAATATTACGTTAACGCTGTGATCTTTCTACTATGCATAGCTTACTATTTTACTGTTTATAATACCAACGTACACTGATCGGTTGCATTTTAGAATTTTCAACACCTATTGATATCTTGGTTGTTCTCATTTTAATAATAAACTACCAGACGTACACCATTATCATTTGTATTACCATTGTCAACCTTACTTCTTTTTTTCTTCATCTACTTGAAACTCAACTCTAACAAATATCACCGAAAAGAAGGCAGACAGGCAGTAGAAGTAATGGTCTCTATTCAAAATAATGTTTCGTTGTACCGCGTGTATTTGTTTTACTTTTTTTTTTATTACGATTCAATAATATGGGAAATTCGTCGAATCGGATTCATTAGTAGATTGAGAAACGCTAGTTATAGAATTGTTTGACTAATTAAAAAACCCAAGAAAAGACATTGCAAAATTTCGACTATATGAAGACTACTAAATTTTGGTTTCCTTCTGTTCTACTAGGGACATATTTCATTTCGTGCGACCAGTTAGTGTACACACGGATTTCAAAGTTCTTTCTTACCGTTTCTACCTGACAAAACAAAAAATCTATTATCACATATGAAGAGTTGATCTATGGATTATAATATTCACCTTATCCCCAGATAGAATTTAAAAGCGTTCTGGTAAACAATAAATGATTATATTTTATAGGGTCACAGCAGAAAGCTTTCAATTCAATTTTCGTTAGCTTAATGGTACTTTTTTATTTTTATACAGCTGTGACTTCGTTTTGCACATCAGAAGTAAAAGTGAAATAATGCTATAAAAAGAAGAGAAATTTTCAAGTCGTTATATGTTTAACGGAAAAAAATTTCGACATGACAACGAATCGCGGTGAAAGAAGGTAGGGAAACAGCGTGCTGAGTTTCTCTTTTAAGGAAGAGGCGGAGGGACGGAGGGACAGGGAAAGGGATGAGGAATATGCATAGCGGGGGAAAAGAGAATGAGACATTGCTGGTTTTCCCCCTTAGTTTGGACGTGCGCGCGATAGGAAGAATGCTCTCTTCGAAATTGAGATCACGCTGAGATCAGTTATCCATTGCGTATCTGCGCGTCCATTCTTTGGCGTTGCGTATCGCCTCACCCTCGTTAACCTTCCATAATTCCGCAACGTCATTAGATAAGGGATCATCAGGATTTGGAGCACTCAATAACGCTTGTATCGATAATAGCACCGTTCTAATCTGCAACGCAGGACTCCACTTATCTTTTAGGATATCCAAACAAATTCTGCCCAGTCTATCAACAGAGAAGCGCAGAGTTAGAAGAATAAAAGAAAATACTTGAGACGATTGGAATTAAATAACTTTGACAATTGATGGTATATACCTGTCTATATTTGGATGATATATTTTTGTAATAAATCTAACTTTTGGTGCAGACATTGGGTAGTCTTCAGGTAGAAATAATTCAAGTTTAAATAGTCCGCCTTCAAACGGCGAGTCTTCTGGGCCTGTTACAATAACGTGAAAATATCTAGCATTTGCATCATCTGGCACAGCACTGATGCCTGGAACTGGCTCTTGCATCAATCTTTGAGTCTCTTTTATTATACGCCGTGGCAAGGCCGCCATTGTCTTTACCTGAAAAAAATGTATCGGTAGATTAGGAGGCAAACCAACGACTAAAGATGAAAACAAAAGGTCCGGATAGGCAGACAGACAGAGAGATAGATATAAGAAGGAAGTGGTTATGATTATCAGTAATGAATCAATTTAATAAATTCAAATGTATACAGATGAGCAGATGGAATACAACATTAGGAGTATGAAAATGGTTAGTTTAAAGAATGGTTAATGATTGCTTTTGAAGCAGTATGTGGTTGGAATTTGAGGTTCATGTTTCATTGCACTGCTAGGTGATATACGTGCGTCACGTCGTGGTTATAAGGATCTGCAATTGTTTGTCTCTTTCTTCATTTTTGGAAATTCTAAACATCTCAATCTTTTTGAGATCCTGCTAATAAACTCGGTTTTGATACGTTCCCAAGTTTTCGAGTCAGACTCACTTACCCACCGATTTTATCACAAATCCCAAACAGGAGGAACCAAACGACAGCAAAAGCAGCAAACGGCAGTAGCGGCAACAGCAGGAGCAGCGGCAGTAGTATTTGGGGCGAGAGAAGGTTAAAGCCAAACCTCAGATGAGAAATTCAAGTCTCTCGCGATTTTGAATATGATATCAGAGAATTCCAGGTTCTAATCTTTCCTACAAAAACACCTGGATACTCCTCTTTGTTTTTTTTTTAAATAGGGTGTAATCTATACGTGTTGTAAAATAATAATTTAATTTCGACGTCACTTTAGATCTTTTGTGTGTGTAAAGTTTAGCAAGTAATCACAGATTATGTGAAGTTGGTTACGATTCGAGGCTCGAGTAATTCATTTCATACTAGATGGCGAAGTAGTCGCTTCATTCATGGTTTTTATGCTCGGTCGCTTCCATTGTTGCGTAGCGCACGGTGAGGAAAGGTAAATCGAATGTCATCACTTTATTAAATGTCAAACAAAGGCAATAAAGGCCATCAGTTCTTAAATGAATCTTTCTACGGTATTGATTGAAGTCTTCCTAATTGTTTGTCCGGTAGTTTTCGTCAACTCCAGGTAAAATACAATCGAACTCGGGTCGATGTTACGACTCGTCCGATAGCTCACGTTATTGATAATCATCAATGATGAAACCTGTTATAACGATCAAATCTTCGATAGTTTGCTCTGGTTCTGAGTATGTCAATTTTCGTCTACAGAAGGAAGCATTCAGAACAAGGTTGTCAACCACAGTGCTTTCACCCTACTGTTGCGGTTGAAGATAACGACATGCAGTGCTGACGTTCAATTGTTTACATGGATTTGAAAGTTACTTAAACCACATTTGAACAGGCATCGTTGACAGAAGAATTTCGGATATCTAATCAAAGCAGGCGTGCAGGCGTTCAGAATCAACGAATGCGATGTTCGGTTTCAGAAGGGAAAACCCCAGTTGCGCACGGTTTGATTGCACACAGTAGCAATGGCACACAGCATTTTGGCACACAGGTTTTTTGGACACAGTTCAATTGCACACAGTTCGATTGGACACGCGAATGACTGACCGGCGGCATTTTCGGACACAGCAGTGATAGGACACAGTAGCTTTTGCGCTAAATATTTCGATTTTCATCCGAAAAAAACACCAAGCCTATAGCCTTAGTTTTTTCTCAAAATCCAAGACGGAAATCTACATTTTTTTTTAAAGAGTTTCCCATGGTATTCCTATGTATTTTGATCTCAGGAACCCGAATCTGCAAGCTAAATTAATTTATCTATCAAATTGATCGAGTTATCGCCAATTTATCGATCTAAAAAGTGAAAAGTCAAGGATATATCTCGATGGGATTCAATCCTAGCTTAATCTACTCGACAGATTCGTGTTGCTGGAGTCTGAATACGATAAAACGATAGCAATATGAACAATTCATGAATTTCCTTACACGGTATTCAAGTTTTTCATTAATTATTAATTATTAATTTTCCCCAGGTTTTTCTGGCGCCTAATTATAGGCAACCCCGCATTACACACATGTCGACACCGTTGACTGAAGTACAATCTTCAGTCAACGTCGATACCTACGAGTTTCTATGATTTTCAAATAGATCTTCCTGTTGAAAATCGTTTCTGGAATAGGTGATGCGGTGTAGGTACAACTAACATTGATCTATTTACTAATAATCCATTTCACTAGCGCAACTTACAGTAATAATACACACACGTTTACGTATAATAATAATTGATAATCACTTTCTACGTTCACCCTAACGAAGTATTCGAACCATGTATTGAGATCCCAATTTACCGTATTACAATTATACTTATGTGCGTTAATAGCACGACATGAGCTGTCCGAGGGATTTTTGTTATTGATTACAAGCCGCAATTGCACAGTAGATATCCGACGAAAATTTCGAGAGTACTCCGCTTGGGTCAATTTGAATCTCGGTCGCAGCTATGGGCGCAGTTTATCTCTTTTCTCTTAGTTAGAATAGTGATAGATGGCGCGAGGATGTCGATTTCAAGTTATTTTCAACTCTTGATCCACGAGCGAACATATTCGACGAAATAAAGATAAAACACGCAGAGACGACCGGCTGCTGCGTGTCAATCAGTCAGTCAGTCAGTAGCCGTTTCGCAAAATGTATAATTGTTCGACGTCGAGCAAATACGATACTTTTAAGGTACGAAAATGTTGTTGATTTATGTGGAAAACAATACACTCGGCACCATTTTAGCCGGATAAGTATCTAGTCCTAACCACTGAACCATTCCATACACCGTATATGGTATAGTTCAGCGTGAAAAGCATTAACGGATGGCGGAAATGGGTAAACGGGGCCATTACAATGATTGTTTATTTTTTCTCGGAGATATAAATTTACAGTGTAGATCCACGACAAGCACTGACGGTTATTGCCACAATCAATTTTATCATGGAAAGAAGAGGCGAAGATAAGAGGTCGTCTGACGAAACTCGTTGGAAAGCCGAGGCAGAGGCGGTGATAAAAGACGTAAACAGACATGTCAAGGACATATCGGTATCGATTAAACTTGGTGTTTCAAAGCAGTCAGTTTATCTGAACCTAACCACATTGGAGGAACTTAAATACTGCATAGAACTATCGGCCCTTGGATTCTCTATTGTTGCTAACGAACACGATAGCAATTGTTTAAGAGGAGAGCAAAATAGATACTTTGAGACTCCGTACAGCTTGCTGGAAAACGTCAGCCAAAAGTATACTCAGTCTTTTGGAAGTCTTCTATCCATAGAGCTTGAAAAACTTAGTCATCTCAATGAGTGATTTTTTTGTTATGATAATAAATAATCTGTAAATATAATACCAACCTAAGCCTCACTAGTCAACTTCGAACGGGTCATTGACGTATCACAATACTTGATGAATCAAATAATCAAATTGAATAAACAATGATGACTCATGGCATAAATCTGGATGAACAAAGATTCCAATTGATGTGAAATACGTGCTGTAGTATCCTGCCGACGATCTCCCATGGTGCTGTCTTGTGTTGGTCACCAGAAGCTCATTATCTTAAACTTGAACCGGAATCCATTTTGACGGAGCTTGGAAAAGCTCCTTCCAGGCAGCAATAATGCATTGGATACTGAAACACAGCATTGAGCCAGTCTACATCTTTCTCACAATGTACTGCATTAAGTTATCAAGTATCTGGTATTTCTTTCGTCTTACATATACTACTATTGTTCCAATCCGTTGACCAATCTCAGCAATTGCAACGGCAAAGGCTCAGTGAGTAGTGGAGTCACATTTGTCAGTCAAGAAGTCATTTATGTGTAAGATATTACAAGTTTTATTATTTTTCATGACTGAGAACTGTGATATTTCACAAATTGTTTACTCAAGTATTGTAATTCACAAAAACTCGTCAGTAATATTTTTATATTTTAGCTTCTCTTTGGCAATGGCTCAAAACTCTATTTTTTCCACAACGATATTGGATTTGCTTCTATAACAAGTCCAAGAACCATACAGGAGTTACAGCACATACTAGAACACATTAATGTATCGTAAATTAGAATACCACCACATTGTCTCATTTTTACCAATTAGCAAATGATTGTTATCGACGCTTGACGTAATTGTTGCTAAAAAACAAACTAATAACTTGACTTACGTAGATGGCTGATCGAGTTCTTTAATCTCACACTGGCTCTTAAACAAGCGCATATTTACCGATTAGCTTCCATACCGCAAGTAATATATCCTGTTAAGTAGCAGGAGGAATTCATTTCAAACTTCATTTCGTTGCAAGAATTTGATCGCGGATTTAGGAATCTGGGATGGACATGGATGCATCATATGATTGCGGATTATTTTTAGCTGCATTATTCAACAAATTTCTAATAACTTCTCGATCAATCAACTCATAATTGCTATAATCTGTATATTTTTGAGAAATTGTAATACAAAGGTCAATTACAAATTTGTTCAAAAGGTCCTTTCCTCTATGAAGAATTTTGCAAGGTGTAGGATAGATGTCATAGAAATTAGAATTCTATTCGTGTCAGCAGTTTGTCAACGACCTGCATGTCTCCAAATATGTCAACCAAATCAATCAAAATATTAATTAAAACCAAACCAACGAGTTGTGGGCTAGCTTACTGTACGTAGAGGTGTATGACTTGTGAGCTTTTCATCTGGAAGGTACATCACTGCTGCCTTGAGTTCACACTTTTTTAGGCCTCTAGCAAACGTTTTCACGAGAAAATCCTTTGCTCCGAAATTTGCACAACCCAAGGTTGAATATCCAAGCATCGTAATTCTCAGCAATGATCATCAGACCTGAGTTGCCTAAACACGATTCTACTTGATGTTTTCTAGCGAAAACGCTACAGAATATTTACGAAATATATGTCACAAGCGTATTCTGACAATATTGTTTCAAGCTGTAATACATGGTAGGTACATACGTACGTATTTGTAGTTCGCGCTTGTGTGCCCTGGTCGTCCTGCGATTGGTCCGGTTACAATTAGTAGCTGATGGAAGATTGACACTTGCGGTGACCGTTTAATTCTTTTTATGAATTGGAATCGAAGAAATAAATATCAGGATAATTCGAATCTGGAATATTGATTGTGTCCCGAGGCATAAAAGATCCACTTTTCCCGAGGAGGGTTAATATTACACTTATTTCTCAATATCGCTAGACGCCATTTAACCTCTCATTGTGTATTTATGTTGCTAGCAACTAGGAAGTTTTTGAATATGCCTCTAGAGAAAAAACGTACGATGTCCAGAAAGACCGTTACAAAATTGGTCGAGATACCGACTTGGCTGGAAGTCTGTAGAAAATATAAATCTGACATGAAGGTGTATAACATGGCAGAAGCAGAGGTCAGCGAGAAACTAGCCAGTAAAGTTTCCATGTGGACCGGCGACATCACACAGCTTGATGTTGACGCTATTGTAAATGCCGCCAATCGTTCTCTGCGTGGAGGAGGTGGAGGTATGAATAAAATAAATTAAAAGTGGGACTTTGCATGGTTGCAAAGTGGCCGGATCTCTGATGGTGCCACAAACCTATGACCATCTGGGAATCAGTATCCTAAATTTTCGTTTTCATTGCTTGCAGTTGACGGAGCGATTCATAGAGCAGCTGGGCCAGAATTGACCAAAAAAACTGTTACTCTGGCACCCTGTGATGTCGGAGTAGCCAAAATTACCGGCGGCTATTCACTTCCAGCCAAATGTTAGTGGACGAAACGTCGAAGCAACTGTTTTTGCAAATGAGTAGTTTAATCTTTATTTATTTTCAGACGTAATTCACACTGTCGGCCCGCAGGGTGAGAACCCGGTGAAGCTGAAAGAATGTTACGTGAACAGCCTAAAGTTGGCTCAGAATAATAATCTGAAAAGTGTAGCATTTCCATGCATATCAACGGGTGTTTACCAGTATCCTGCAAGAAAAGCTGCGGAGGTCGCTCTCAGTACAGTAAAGAAATTTCTAAAAGAGAATGGAGATACTGTAAGGCATACCCCTATCGATACATCGCTCATTCCGAATCCTCAATGAACCTTTTTAACTCGGTTTTCAGATTGATCGCGTCATTTTCTGTCTGTTCACGCCATCCGACCAGGAGATTTATGAAGAACTGTTGCAAAAATTTTTTGCCCTTGATTGAAACGATTCTTGTTCAGAGGTGGTTAATGGAGGATATATATTCCTCCGTGGGTGGTTCATCAAAGCGAGTCATTTGAGTGGATATAGCCAGATATAGCCTAGCATACATATTGGAAGAGATGATCCTTTTAATAAATTAGAATTTTTATATTTTTTTTACCAGACTTTGTGTGTCACGATTCTGTATCAAACAACAAAAGAAAAGAAATTTATGGATAGTTGAACGCGAAGGTGCCGTAAAATTTATTTGATAAAGTTCTATCAGTCTCGCGGTGATTTAAAATAGTTGTAAGCTTCTCCGCCAGATGTCAGATCGAGCACGTATTTGGTTTTGCTGGAGGAAGGTTTTTGCCATGTTTTTGCTCTCCCTCTTGATTCGTAGCCAGTCTCGTAGCGCCGCGAAGTTGGCAATGAAAACTAGCGCTGTTAGTTGATTTACAATCCGCGTCGTCTCGCCCCGACTGGTGGGCTCTCGCTGTTCTCTTAGTACGGCCATATTGAAAAATCGAAGTATGTAATGTCTGTATGTGGTAATAGGTGGGGGCAGGAGTTTGTAGTAAATGTAGAAAAAGTATTTTGTGCCTCGAATCTGTCACAAATGGGTAAATATATAGAGTATATAATGAACGATATTCCCGGGGCTGCCTCGTCCGCCTAAAATAATCGCGATCGGATAGTCCAATCGCATAAAATTCCCGTATCCGCATTCGGTTTCGGGTTTACTTAAAAATCCCTGGTGGGTCCCTGGCAGGCAGGCTGCCTGTCGCCCGTTTCCCCGTGTGCCGTGTGTCGTGTGTCTTTAGTGCTCTCTGTGAAAAATTTATTATAATCAAATTCGAGGAGGATCAATTTAGTTTCCAGAAAGTCCAACAAGAAGAAAAACCTACCGATCTAAGTTCCAACCCACTGGCTTGAGGCGAGGCGGACTTGATTTAATAATAAATAATTAACCAAGTCGTTACTAGACGGTTCGCCCTCATAGTTTTCCCAGTTCTCCTGATTCCCCTGACTCCGAACTCCTAAGGGCCAATGATCGGCTAAGATCCCTTCAAAGTTTTCAAGATATCTCATTGCCAAATCGTCGATCCCATTTCTTATGCCTATCGTGTCAGTTGCGCTTCCACCGCATTTATTCTCTGATTAAAAACAAGTTGACCCCGTCAAAATTAAACCGAACGCTTTCAATTAAAATAAAAAAAAAAAAAAAAAAAAGAAAGAAAGAGAAACCAAAGACGGTCTATCAAAGTGTTATAATGCCTCATTATTGCCGGATATCACCCGCCGACAATGCAACAGCTCTAAACGAGGCAAGTAAAACAAGAAAAAAGCGATATTGAAAGAAAGAGAAGGAGAGAGATAATAACGATAACCTTTAACCCGCAATAATCCGTTGGATAAAAAAAGGTTTTTGCACTTTCCATCAACAAGCCTCTTAAAGCCGACGCGTAACAAATTTTTACACCCGCGTTCGTTATCATACCGAAATCCTAACAGATCCAGTCTTCGGTGCTCTTCAAAGCAGCCTTCGACGCTGCTGCTGTTTCTGCTGCTGTAAAGCTTGAAGGTTTTAAGGCTATCGAGAATCTCGGGAAATCTCGCATGCGGACAGACGGAACCTAACGACGGACCGACCGACGGACAGTCCCGTAATCGTGAATGGCTGCTGCTGCTGCTTGCGCTGCTCGCTTTCTAGGTTACTGTAGGCCACGATATTCGTTGTCTTTAACCACCGCTAGCTTTTGTTTCACCTATGTTAACATATAAATAACATCTGTTATTTGCGGTGTTCGGCAATACGAAGTTCAATTTTCCAACTTCCTAATTTTTCCATACCATAGACCATTCGTTTCTCTTGTTATTTTTCGGGTAGTTCGTTAGTTTGTTAATTCGTTAATTATTAACAGGAAATAAAATAGATACATCTTCATGTGATTCGTGTTCTCAACGTCACGCAACAAAATATACTTGAAGACGATCCTTTCAGTATCTGAGGATTTAAATCTTGTGGGAATCTGAGAAAAGCATATACGGTACGCATGCATTTTTTGGTTTTGCCTTGTCTTTTTTTTTATTTTTTTTGAATTTCTTCTGTCAATGTAGATCTCTCACTATTTTTATCACATTCCAATCCCAAACTACAGAATCTGCCACCTTCATTTTCTTTCTGTTCACGTGCACGTCTTTGCAGTATTTTTATAATTATTCATAGATATTGTTATTATTATGTAGTGAGCCGGTGATCGGAGATATGTATACAGTAGTATATGATGTGTCACACGGACGCAACTCTTACGGCGAAACCGTAATTTAGATGAGTGAGTAATTCAGGTACAGTCCATCCAGCTGTTCTTCGACTCCTCGAATTACTGATCATGAATAACGGATAATTAAATAAGCTATTCAAGTTCCTCGAAGTCGTTTACAATGCTGTACACGATAAAGCTCTTCGATGTTCGATTACAATTCTTCAAAATAAAATAAAAGGAAACTGTAATGATAACAACAGTTCTACTTAAAGAGAAAAGTTCACCTTATAGTACAGGACAAATTCGAAAATAAGAATAATGTGTGCTATCGAACCAATCACACACGTAATAATACGCACTAGGAAAAACAAAATAGACACCATTTAATCCTAGAACTATAGGCACACCCTTTTAGCTACCAAAATCGTTGATAATCATACGATGCGACTTGTTATAAAACCCAAATGGCGAAAAAAAGCGTTACACTTACTTTTCGTCTTCAACCGAGTTACACACACTTGGGTCTTACAGTCTTTGACCCCAGACTATTTTCGGTTATTTACTTCTACGCAGCCGAATGACTACTCAGGAGCATTACCTGGTGGCAAATTGTAAAGTAAAGACCTGTATAGGTTCTTTTCGGACCGCAGGATCAACTCTGTAATGTTATTGATTTCGTCTGAGAAACAAGCCTTGTTTTTGACAATTATTTTGAAATTTCCATTGCGAAGTTTACCTATGCATGATATGTCTTCTTTTTGATTATTTTATTTTATATACTCTCAAGGAAATTTGTTTGAAACGATCGTTCTTAGGGGGAAAAAAAAGAATAATAAAGAAAGTAATAAATAATAGCGAGGCGAGGATAAATGGATATCAGAGTCAATGTAGTATAATTATTTTACAGAGGATGATGAGTCAGTAATACAGTCAGACTTTGCCTTTTTCATTCTCGCTCTTCTCTCTCTTTTTCTATCTGAAACGGCTTTCTCCAACCTTGTGCAGGAGCAGCAACAGCTACAGCAGCAATGGCTAACAGCAGCAGCGCAAAGTCCTATCATCGTCAAAAGCACTATTATCATTTTCTTAATTAATAATTTTCTACGAACGATGGTTGCAATAACGTGTAATAATGAGTAACAAAACCCAAACCGAAATTTCAAAATTGACATAGGAAAAAAAACGGGTTTAAAGAAGTTAGTATTTAATTTTTTTTTTTTTTCTATGACCAAGTGTATCGGACAGTGAAACTTGAAATTTATGATGACATATTTTCACGTAAGGTATACTGTGAACCTGAAAGTATTGTAGTTATCCTTGAAAACTGCCGCACTTTCATAGATTGTGTATCATTAGAAAAGTGTGTGGGTTACAAAATAGCCTCCTTCGATATACGAAGAAACTCAGTGCGCCGCGATTATTTTACTGCGTCTTGTTGGGTTATTATGACTGCCTTTTCAAGATACACGCGACCTATGAAACTACGTCAGTTTTATGAGGATAACTGTGATATTTTCAGTTTTACAGTGTATATTTGGCGAAAGTATTAAACAAAATTTTGGAAGTTTAGGTATATTGTTCACCCTTTAAACATACTCGATTGAAGTTTATTTGTGTGTTTTTTTTTTTTTTTGCTCTTTCACAGGCGTAGCAGTAGAAGACGAGGGAGTGCTAGAGTTGAGTTGGAAGGATTGAGGAGGCGGCGGAGGAGGAGGCGGAGGTGGTGGAGGCGGGAGGGTTTGAGGCGTTTTTATCCGGGGCAAAGATGTCCGCTAGTATGCGGAGCACCCTGCAAACGGTTCCCGAATCGGTTCCCGCCGATCACGTCACCAACTCAAAGGTAGGACGAAAAATCGGTCGATCGTAGGATCACCAAACATTTCAGAAGACCCACTCGAATATCGCGGGAACTGAATGTGTTATCGACATAAATTGCACATAAATAAAAAGAGTACCGGTACGCTGTAAACTTTTTAGCTGGATTACCTCAGCTGTTTAGAGCACTCTTCTATGGAATACCCACTGCGATGTTCGCTGTGGTACTCTGGCCATACTCGTTATCACGCAAACGGCGCCACCTCGGAGAAATTTGAGAAAATTTCGTTTTCTTAAGTAACAGGCAACTTTTTCTCCCAGTCAAAAGATTTAGCTCTGACCGCAACGAATTCAAACATGACCGTTTTTAGTACTTTTTGTTACTAAACACACTAACTCTCAGTTTTCGAGATATTCGACTGGGTCCTTTAAACTCAACCACCCTGTAGATTAAGAAAAACAATTCCAACCCTCCGTGCCGTGAACACTCGGGGCTTTTTTGAGATGGCTGTTGCTGCAGGATTTAGCGGAGAAATGTTGTAAAGAAAGCAAATTACGGTGCACAATAATGTATAACATTGACAAAAAAAAACAAGTGTACCTCATCATTTTCACTTTTCCGCAGATGCGATTGCTAAAGTAGATAGTAAAGTAGATTAAGACCAGATATGAAACTATAGATGTCTCCTATCTATGAGTGAAATTTTAATCTCAGTTAAGTTTCAAATTTTTTTTTCTCTTCTAAACCAGATTTTTACATGAAATTTAAAATTAAATTATTGAAGATATTAAAATGAAGTTCACACGGAGGATTGAGAATCGTCAGCTTTCGCTTGAATATTCGTGTACATACAAGGTAATAGTTTTATACGTCTAAATTATTGGTATATGATGCATAAATCGCTTCAAACGTGTATCGAAGATGTACGTCTGGAAAACGAACAAATATCTACGTATTATAGCGTGTCTTTTGTTATGTGTCTCATTTCCCATAGATAAGGGAAAATGTTTATCGTCTGTCAAAGTACTTTCGTTTAATTACCTACTCAACGATATGTGATAAACACGGGGTAATAATTTGAATGTTAAGTATAGTTTTATTTTATTTTAAATTGTATTTCAAATAACTAGATCATTATACGTTTTCTTTTTTAAACCGGTGAAAAATTGATTGCCAATATTACAGTGGATTGAAAGTTACGTTACACAAAACGTCACCGACGCTGAGATATATCTGTATATACATTAGATAATTATATTTGAAATTACTCTACTTAATACGGGTATAAAAATTGAAAACACAACCAAAAGTTCTCCGACGCAGTAAACACAATTATCTTTTACTTTGAATGTGCATTATAAATATGTGAAACCCATCTAGCTCCGTAATCATCAATTTTCGTTATCATCGTTGTCGAACTTTTCTTCTCAAATTTCAAAAGACAAATTGTTACCCTCTCTTTTCCTCGCGAGTTTTAGACGCGTGGTGCTTTTGACCTCGTGTGGTCGGCCCCCCCCCCCCCCCGCCCCTTTATTATTTATTTATTTGATTCTTATCTATGATGATGGATAAACAAAACCCGTTGTCGACAACACTCTGTTGTTGAATATATTCATTCTTAAAAATAGTGGCAACTGAAAAGAGGAAGGGGGAGAGCAGTTAAATTTAAAAAGTAAAGTGAACACAAAATTGTACAGTGACTGTAGCGGCAGCGGTACTAGCGAAGTAATGGAGGTTATATAGGTTATATTCTATTCGCCAATCCAAATCAATTAACTAGACGGCCGCCGCGGAATTGCTGAAGCCTTCCCGTAGATGTGTTTGCGTATAACACCCAAGTGTCACGTTCCTCGTTGGCCCCCACGTGTGTACCTCGTGCCTCCTCCTCTTCCGTCTCCATTTCAATCACCATTTTCACTACCTCTATACATCCACCAACTTATTTTACCTCTCTACATATACGTACTCCCTGGCCTATCATTGGGATAATAAAATTCTATCCCTGTTTCTCTCTCTCTCATACATTGTCATCGTGCATCTCTGCCGCCGTCGAGTGCTGTTCCTGTACACGAGCCATTCCACGTAAAGCGGGACGGAAAACCCAACAAGACAAGATGACAGATGAACTGTGACCCGAAAAGAGGTGGGGCTGAAATTAAAAATATTGATCCTTATATGGGAAAAAACAATGGGGACCAAATTTGTTGGAAATTTAGTTCCATACAAGTTTATTCATTGCCATTTTTCGTGTGAAATTGAAAATAAACGGGTTATTCAACAAATAAAAATTCACCCTTAAATTCAAGATGGCGGCTGAAGCCAGTGGGTGCGGTTCCGAAAAACCGAAATGTAGACTCTCACAATCAGCTCGACTCTCAGTGAGCCCCCCCAAACGGTCCGCGAAGGAAAATCGCGACTTTCTTTTTTTCCCAGGGAAAATTCTCATTTGACTGGGCTATAGTAAATGCAGGGTGCAGACAGCGGCACGCGAGTAGATAAGAACCGAGGGAAAAAAAAATGGCAAAATCAAGAAATTGGGAGAGGGAGAGAGATCAGGATTATGTACATCGAGGCGTATAAGGTAGAGTTCATTAGTATATATCGATGTGTAGGCGTGCGTGTATTTACATATCATGATACGTGTACACGTGGTTTTACCTACAAATGTAGGTATATGTATTGTACATCCGAAGACTCCTGGAGAGAGTAAATCCTGGATTATTCCAGATAGACGATCGCCCGTGAATTGCCATAAAAGGTAACGGCAACGGTTCACTAACGCGAAGCTCGCGCGAAACACAAACAATAATTTGTGAATATATATCCTATTATCATCGGATCATGTGACGTACCACCCTTTTTATTTTTTTCAAAATGCAACGAGAAACGAATTTATTGTTCTTGGATCGTCTCACGGCCGCGAGAATGATAACGAGGAGTTCAACGTGTTCTAAAACGCCACGATTTTCCATTGTTACTATTTTTTTTTTCATTCATCTCTTATGTCTACATACGTAAGTGCTGTGTACAATACATAGGTATAATAACTCTCCGTAAGTTTGGGGGGCCAAAGTTTTACACAAAAGAGAATCACTGAGGGAATGAACGAATGCACGAATGAATGAACGAATGAAAAGATTTCTTCTATTATTTGCAGTGGTTGGAAAATTAAATTGAAAAAAAAAACAGGAAGTCTCAAATCTCATTTTATTTAACAACCCTGGATTTTTTTTTCCCCCTCGTCAATGTATTTGTATTGCGAGAACGTTATCATTTTCACAGCAAATACGCGAGACTGATGTTTATTTAGGAAGTATATGTACAGGATGTCTTATTTCGACCGAGCATTAATCTTGCGATCGTAAACTATTTATTGTGGTGTTTGTTCGGACAGGGGTGAACATGAAAAAAAGAAGCAGGATTAATTAGAAAAAATTGCATAAAGGGGGAAAAAAACAATTAACGACTATAATATCGTATTGCGTAATAGATACATGAGGAATCCTCTTCATATACATCTGGAGGCTTTGCTTTTACATTGTAATACACCCATGCTTACTTTACCGTATGTGTACGTATATGTATATGTTACGGTACATATGGGTATAACCTTGTAGCAATCACAAGCACGACTGACTGTTATACGAGTGTGTGCTTGAACTGTGTTCGCAATTCCCTCTCTTTTTCTCTCCCTTTCTCTCTCTCTCTCTCTCTCTCTCTCCCCTCCGCCCACCTCTCTTTGTGGCGTTCATATTAGCTACTGCTGCTAGAGTGGGGTTATTCAATTGTTATCATTATATTTCTTCAATGCGATGGAATTATGTGGTACATAGCAGATAAATTTGTATAAGGTGTTTATCGTATATACAAATAATTGAAAATCTGCCTCTTAGAAAAATTGAATCATCGCCGATGACAGACCTGTAATCATCATTGACATATTATATAATACGGAAAAACTAGATAGCGCGCCAGGCCGTAATAATAATTCATTTTTTATGTCCAGCAATTCAGTTAGTCTTACTATTTATCATTTTGATAGATAATTTGACAGTTTGGGTCTACCGTGTCGTTGTTCAATGCGCTTTTTGATTTCCTTGTATTGGCTTCCGTTTGCGTCAGCAACCGTTGAATTGCATCGGCTGCTACCGCTGCCATATATGCTATAGCTTACCTGCTAACAGAATCCATTCAGCTGTTCTCTGTGGTTGGTTCTGACTATATGTTTGGCTGTGAATATTCGTGTGCATGATTCGTCGGTAGTGATCAGTCACATAGAGGCATTCCCTGTGGTGAGGCCGGGCTGTCTTGTCTTTTCTCTTTCGATAAAATTAGTCGCGATGAACTTTACCCCTCAAGTTTTAGTAGTTGCTAGTTCCTTGTGACTAATTTAATCGACACGATTTTTGCGTCGAGTTAGAAAATATTAAACATCTCATAAAATTCTGTGTGATAAATTTTCTTAAAAATTAACGCAAAAAATCTCGTCAAAAACAAACAGTCCGTTTTTTCTTGTCGTTCTTATTATTGTTATTCTCTTGACTAGTGATTTTGAGTCTGCTTGCTTTCTTTTTTCTCATTTTTTGACAGAAGACGAAATTCCTCCATAGTAAAAGGAGGGAAGTAGTAGAAGGAGAAGGGAGGAGGTAGTCAAAGTGGCGGAGGCAGTGGTGGTGGAAAGGCGGTACGCTAATGCGTTCGTATCTCGGACACCAGAGTGTCGCTAATTCAGTTATCGTTAACTACGTTAAGGAAACGTTCGTTCGTTCGCGGGACGAGCACGGCACGAAAGCAGAAAAGTTTCTATTCTATTTTTAACAGCCTCGTAGTCGGAATTGTCTATAATAACAATAAGGCGGTTTCTTTTTTCTTCTATTACTAAAAAAACTCCCTACTGCCGTTCCTCGGAAAATGTTTCCTAGTACATACTTCACGTTATACGGATAGAACTTGACAATAAAGTGTGTGAGAGAATACAGGTTATAAGGTGCAAAAGAACAAAACAAATCAATGCACTCATGTCTTTCTCGGTGTGCAGCGCTTTTCAATTAATAAATTCTTTTTTAAACTAAACCATCATAATATATTACTATAGGTAAGTGCGCGTCGGTTTGAATTGTGGAGGTGGTTCTTTTCTTCTTTTTGTCTTCAAAGAATCGCTTCCTTTTTTTACCTCATGTGTGTATAAATATGTGATATTGCGATCGAAAGAGAGAAGGGAAAAAGAACAATCGATCTCCTATCGTCATCATCACAGCGAATGAATGGTTGAATCGCAAAAGTTTCCAAGCAATTCATTCTCAAGTTTCCTTTTTTTCTCTAGCATTTTCTTATCCCTGGGGTGGGCGGGAGTTATCAATTTCTTTTTAACAACAAGCGATGGAAAGTGGGGGTCACAACGTGGCCCCGGCAGAGATTCGACTGCAGAAGCGTAATAATCGATCTGTAGAAGTAATAGAAAAAATTGATTATAATAAAATGGGAAATGAAAACATTGGCGGCGGAGGAGGGGGAGGAGGTGGAACTCACATTGCTGCGACGGTAAAAAATACCGTTAGAAGACTTCTTAGACGTACTAAAAGCCATCGTGATCCACCCTCAACTAACGGACTACACAACGTTTTACAACCGTTAAAAAATAACAACAATAATAATAACACGGGGGTACAACAAATTAAAATTGCACAAAGATTAGAACAACAAAGACAACGACTACGACAACAACAACGTAATGAAACTGGTCATGTAAATCTTAATATCAATTCAACACCACCCCCGCCGTCTTCTCAACAACATGATATCAGGAGTACAACAGGAAGTTCAAATACAAGACGATATCCTAGGCCGAGAATTCGAATTCAGGTAAGAAGATAATGTCTCTTGGTTTCTATCTTCTTCAAATTTGAACAGTTACGACGTATTAGCAGAATTACCTGGCGAAGAATTACAACGTTTATTTTATTATTTTTCCCCCCTTCAAATTCTCGGAACGAAAGTACAAACACAGGTTTTGTTAGCCGAAGATTACTACATTAATTATGGTAGTGTGTAGTGCGCATATAGTTTAAACGTTGGAATTAAAGTCGTGATCGAGGTTAACAAATAGGCGTTGCGTGTTATGATTATTCATTAACTATGAAGATCAACTTGTGTAACGATGATGCTGATCAGATGATGACAATAATAGTTATAATAATAATGACAACAAGAACAAAATGCACAAAGATCATGGAATGTCGTCGTCTCTTATCTATGTATGCCCTGCAATATGATACTATATATATCAACAATAATTATTCAACATTACAAACGATTATGTCACATCGCAGTTCTACCACTCGTTCCATCGGCTGCTTTTGCTGCGTAAACAAATTTAATTATCACATATATAGCAATTACATTCGTTAAGAATCTCCGCAAAGGATCATTTTCAATGGGAAAAAGATGTTACTGCCGTTGCATTACCAAGTTACATTAAGTTAGGTTAGGTTATCTCACCTTGTACGGCACTTATTTTTACCTTCTAAAACATAAAAAGCAGAGAAAAAACAAAAAATTGACCACGTTACGTACATATACCGCATATACATATACCAACCGGTCAAACCGGTATTGAAAAAAAATCAAATCTGATTCTTTCTTCCAATTTATCAAACGATTACGTCCAGATCTCGTTTTCTATATCAAAATTCTTCCTCCCTTTCAGATCGTTATCGCCTCAAGAAAATACATGTCACATAAAAATACACATCAGGGAGGAAATGATATGAAATTAAATTTATCTGTACTAAAATTTTACAACGTATTCATTGATTATTATCAATTATAATATCGTCTTCGACGACAAACGTTTTATCTAGGGAGGGGGGGGGGGGGGGGGGGGGGGGGCAACCCGGCGTAGTTGTTAAATGAAGAATACAAAGCAGTTTTCCATTTATACTATAAAGCAGCCCTAACATCGAATTTCGCAAGGCATGAAATTCAGGACCGTGGTTCTGGTGATTGGTATCTATACAAATGTTTTTTCTGCATATCGTTTTTAATAGTAAGGTCAATGATAAAGTATTGGAGATCAATGTTCAGACGAACTTTAGAGAGATGTGAAATTCAATGTCAACGTAAACATTGGTATTTCACCTATGCGAAGGAATTTTAATAATTATTTCGAAATCCTCCATTTTGCTTCTGTATATCTGTCAGATGCACTACCGAGTTGTTTCATATAATGTAGCAGTAGTATTAACGTAATTGAAACTTTGAATTTTATTATTCATTCCTACAGTATCTATTTTTAGACGTTATATTGGTACTCCCGACGCAGGATGGAACGAATCAAATCACGCATACAAATTGGAAAATGTTCGGGCAGCGATATGAAACAATCACATATAATGTATACATACGTAGAATAATATGATACACCTACAAACAGTACAGTAGTAGTTGTCGCTTAAAAAAAAAATCAAATCTTTCCATGTAGGAATTCGGAACTTTTAATTTTATCTTTTTATGGCATGGTCGTTGGTAAACGAAGTGCCTTATAAATCAATTCACTATCGCGTTAATCCTCGCCCCGTTTTAAAAATCTCGAACAATTTATAAAAAACGATTCATCATTTGCAAATAAGTCATTTGCCATTATAATTATGTGTATGCGCGTGCAATTTTTGTGTCCACAATTGCAAACAAACCGTTTGGCCAATTTCGATTAAATTTATACTGCAGAAAAAAGCATCTATGAGCCCGCAATTTGCCTTAGAATTTCAATAAAATCCGTGCCACTTTTGGATTCCAAGTAGCGAACGATTGTTATATTAAACTCGTTGAAGTTTAGTGATTTTAAACGCATCTCACGGGTGTATAATTATACATGTATAGGAATTTTCTATCGATCCCATTCAAAATAACTTTGTCTCTTAAGTTGGTCGTGCTTGATTGAAAGAAAGCTCCTCCGTTTATCAGCAAACCCTCCTCCGCACTACGGTTTAAATACTAATAACGTCATAACAGTTTAATGGAAATATTTCATTATGATGTGATTATTATGACAATATTTGTTACTTATTTAAGATTCATTATCACGTAATTCAGTTGCACGAGTGTGTCTTATCAGCTATCGCGTCTGGTGTTTCCAATTAAAAAGTTTTTTTTCACTTTTGAGTATGGGTATCCACTATATGTGTCATACACGTATATAACATATGTATCTATTTATCTGCAGAGGTCAGAGCGGAATTTACCAAGCAATTCCGCGTAAGCTTCTGTTGACGTCAGTCTTTGTACAGCTAGAATTCTCGTTTTGTCTGTGTAACACTCACTCATTCACTATCTCTATATACTATACGTATACGCACAAGTAAGATACACCTTTTGGAAGATTTTACGCGATCGTGTAAATGTATTTATTATCGTTATCATATATTGTCTAGTGTACATATCTACTTATAGTATAAGATACGATAAGAATATTTTTTTTTCGATCAGAAAATACCCTCGTCGCCATCTCTGATTCTCGTCTGTCAACTACATATTAATACCTGCAGGTTGATATAATCGCTTGTCTCTTAATCAGCATGGTCTTATTTTTCATAGTCCTTGCCATCTCTCATTGTTTGTCTATATCTGAGATTAGTCTAGGAAAGATTTAATATCCGTGTCCATCCGGAGAAACCTCTCAGGTGGTGGTCAGGGTCACCGAGGATGTCCAGTCCGTTCTGCGTTGATCTGTTATTCACCTGACTTTATTCAAGGCTCGTGGGATCATTTGTGAGAACTCGCGGTATGTTTAAGAGTTGTACCCTGAACGGGATAAACATCTGATTTTTGGAAACTGTTTCTCTGGAACTGGTTGAGACTATTTCAAGTCGATTACACGTCTCACTTCTTCAGCTCTTCCACTGGTTCGTTTCTTTTTCTGCCATAATATATTCTGCAATATATTAATAATTAATGGTATTACTAGTATCGGTATTAAACGTGGGCGTTCTTATAGCTTGGTTGCTTGCCTATAGCTATAACGTTCCCCGCCTTATTCTCAAGAACTCTCAACATCCGTGGAATATAACTTTCTAGTCGTAGACGTCGGTGTATTATAGGGAAGCAGCAGTCTCGAATGGTACGCCGTTAAGAAATATTCTATCTCGTGCAGTAATAGAGGTAATGAACTTAATCCGAAAAAAAAGAGAAAAATTTGAAATAGAGTAATAAAACCGAAACCTGTACTTATACTTACAGGAATCGATCCGATCATTTACCAATTGAATCATATTGTTCATTTCAATGAAATCAAATAATTCATCAATCAAAACTATGGTAAAACTAAGATTCTCATAAATTCATACAATTAATTGTATTATGTCGTCATATAGATAGTATTGCAAAAAACGGATTTTCAGACCAAGAAAAAAACTTGTTTTTTCAAAGCTTCAAATATGTGCTCGAACATCTATTCATGTCCCTTGAGGATTTTTTTTTTTTGTTTTAAGATGCCTCAACACTTTCGGAATTTGCGACCCCCCCTCACCCAAATCCACGAGCAAAGAAACTGGATGAAAAAGTTGGGTGTAGAGTTTGAAGATTATGCTTGAAAGTAGCTGTTATTCGATGCAATTTTCACACGTTCCCGAAATAGTTGGTTATATCTTGTATCAAAATTGTGTGTAGCTATGAATTGAGTTAGTAAGCGAGATGCGCGAACGGTATATTTGATCACAAAGCGTACTTTGAACCACAATGTGTATTATATAGATAACGATGACAACTGGCCACTATACTACACGACACGCACGACGACAATACGACGCAACTACGACGCAACTACGACGACGACGATGATGATAATGACGGTGATGATGATGATATTGTGTGGTGTGGTTGCGTTGTGTCGAGATGGTGGTTATATAGAATAAAAGAGCAGTGGCGAAGAGATGAAAAGAAAAGAGGAGCGCATGCGATAGGAGCAACTCGTACCAACCAACAGCAGCAAACCGGCAAACTAGCAAAGCGCCGCGACGCGCGCTGCGGAAACAGTGACTCACAGACGCCGGCGATCACCACGTCTCCGACGACGACGACGACGATCCCAACGCGACGCCTCGATTCCCTGTTTTCAAAGTTCTCAGTGTCCTCCGTTCTTCGCTCTCGTGTCTATTCTCTTGTTCAACCACCGTAACGGTACCGTTCCGACC
The DNA here is from genome assembly GCA_963932425.1 of Athalia cordata. NCBI lineage: Eukaryota > Metazoa > Arthropoda > Insecta > Hymenoptera > Athaliidae > Athalia > Athalia cordata. The sequence continues at coordinate 163,456 of OZ010627.1, read as the reverse complement.
ACCGCACCCAGCGTCATACCGGTAATACCATGTACAGCAGTAGTTTTGTAAGAAAGAACTACTACTCATTGTCAGTATCGGTCGACGGTTACGTGTAGAGTTTATTTTACACGCTGCTGCTACGACAGTTTCAACACTCGACGGTGTTTTCGCCCCCCCCCCCCCCCCCCCCCCCCCCCCCCTTGTGTTCTTGAAATCGTCTGAATAACGCTCGTTATCTACTGAAATATAAAAAATATATCAAACTGAAAAAAAATTATGACTACGAGTATTCCGATGCAGTGTATTGTTGAATTATCGCGAGGTTGCGGTGGTGTGATCGATGGTAACGAAATTTTCAAGGAACAAAGTGGTGAATTTCGGTGATGATCATAATAATCATACTTGTATGGTGCGGTTTAATTAGATTGATTAATTATGAATTCATGTTGCCTGTATGTCACATATAGCTGTGTTGTGTAATTCACTATTAGAACTATATAACAATAATGATGATGATAACGACGATGAGGATGACCCGGGTTTTTGTATTCAATTCAAAACTTGTGTCATTCGTGATGCTTTTTATAACTGTGAAAACGAAAATGGATGGAAAATAGTAAGGGAAAAATATAATTGTGTTTACGTATATATAAAGAAATGTTATAGTCATAATTTTTGTTCTGTTTTTGCATTCGTCTCTGCTTTAATCGTACGACCCGATGATTAGTATACACTATATTTGTATACGTGCTCAACATGCAACGATATTGAGAAACACGGGGGTAAAATAGAAAATCTGGTCAATTAACATACGCCACGTTTTGCTCTGAAAAATTAAACGATGAATAATGATAACGACGAAGTAAATTAGATGTATGCGCTGTAGTTAGCGGCGCATTAGGTGAAAATAATTGTTTGGAATTATATTTCGTATCCTGAATCGGGCAGCAACGAACTAGTGCAGCGATAATACAACCCCAAGTTCTCTCTTATCGCTTATCGACATCAATTATTTCTTGATAACAAAACACACGGACGTTGTTCGTTGCTTAGATATATCATTATTATAGAATAATAAGCGCAGTCGTTCATGTACCTGGTGTACTAGTTGAGTCGGAAGGTCGCTGCTTGGGAAATCCTGAAAAGATGGATCGGAATCGTTTGACTTCCGTGTTTTTAAATGTCGAATCCACAGAATAATGATCTTCATTGATGAACTAGAGTTAATTTCGAGCAAGTTGTTCGTATATTATATCTGAACACTAGCTGGTGATGGCTTTGGATTGCCCGTAGCATAGGGATATTAAATTTCGAACGCCGCTTACCGCGGTCAACCGAGACGCGCGATATCGTCCGTTTCATACCCCGATCTCCTCATTCCCCCCTTCCTCATTTTAATCCCCCTCCTTCAGGTTCCTAGGTGGGTGGGATACATAAAATAACCTGCAGCAGTTAGTATGAACTAACTTCCCTATCCTGCAACAGTACGTAGTTAACGACTGAATAAATCTCACATACATACAAACATACAAGCACATGTATATACAAAATCATTTTCCGTTATATTGTTCATAAACATGTATAAGTGTACCATGCTGCGCCTCCATTTTGTTTTTCATTTGGTTGATGACTAAATAAATACTGGCAAAATTTGTGCGGTGTACTATAGTTGTATTACATGTGCGTTGAAATGCGGTTCATGTATCACTATTATTATAGCAAAGTTATTAAATAATATGGATCATACATCTTGGTGTTAGAAAAATAAGAAAAATCATCATCATTGTCGTCATCGTCGTCGTCATATCGTAATCCTCGTTGTTAGTGCCGTAGATAATAATTTTAATACTTCTGCACAATTATTGTTGGGCTTATTTACAAAGCGCTCTCGGTAAATAGAAATAGAAATATACATACATATATATATATTAGAGTGGTCCTTGAAATGGTGATTTTAAAAAAATTTTTAGACCAACCTATCAAACGGTTCTAATTACGGGGAAAAAGATCCCCTGAAGTTTGAGCTCTTAATCCCAACGGGGACACGTGCGGCACAATTTTTTTTTGTGATTTTGAAAAAAAAGTTCTTGGCTTTGTGTCTACTTAAAAAAAATTCATCGAATAAATCGATATCTCAGATCGGTAATGTGCAATGCAACTAACCATTTTTTGCCTGATTTTAATATTCAATAAATGCTATAAATAAATTAAATTTCTTTTAAAATTGAATCAAATACTACTATATCAAATGACTATTATATTAAATACGACTGCAAAAAATTGTGTGGCACGTGTTCCCGTTAAAATGAAGAGCTCTAACTTCAGGGGAATTTTTTTCCGCAATTGGAACCGTTTGAGAGGTTGGTCCCGAATATTTACAAAAATCACCATTTTAAGAACCACTCTGACATATATATGCGCATTATATCTGTGTGTGTACATACATGAATGAAATACTTCGAAAAAGTAATTGTCGTCGTCGCTAACGCTTACGGGAAACAAGAACCTGATTACAACAATTATTTATATCTTGTTATAATATATTATACAGGGGATATTCGTGGAAACTGACCACTCAAAAGCTGGCAGTGCCATGCGCATACGTGTGTGAAAAGAATATTGCCTCCTCAAAAAGTCTACAAATACAGTGGCTCGCCCCTGTCTTACCCTCGGCGCTATGACAGTCGATTCTTCGATGGTAGGTTAGGAGTTAATTTGATACTGGAATTGAACCGGAAATTCGTAAATATTTGTGAAAAGTTGAAAAATCTATTGTTGGTGATATTTTAATCGATTAACGGTAATAAATTATGCAGTGGAATCAGTCAATCGTTGGAGATAATGAAAACGCCTGGTAAACAGGTAGGTGACGACAATTGTTGTTGATCCTATTTTATTAGCACATATTTTGCATCGCAGCTGATTTATTTATGGATTCGCGATCAACTATAGGACTAATTCCAAGTTACGATTAGTCTGCCACCGCATTATATTTAGTACTAGTTTCCCACGAAGTCATATTTGGATCTATAGCTTTCGCAGCGCCACAGTCACACTGCCTTCCGCATGATACTCCTCACAATCAGGTGGAACTCCGTCAACCACAGCACTTTTCTGAAGACTTGCGTTACACGTTGCTACCTTTGGAACCAGATCTCTAACAAAGCCACAATCTGACTACTTTCACACTTGAACTACCTTCAGACAGACGTTATACTGGGACCCTATAATGAGCCACAGCACCCTAGGTTGAGACTGAGTCTAGCTGTAGCTACGTTTGGCTTATAGTCTTCTCAGCTCCACACTTGAACTACCTCTGAACACATATGCGCTACTCAAGCCTTTTTCATTGAAACCACTTTTGTCGAGAAACCATTGTTCGACAAAGCCTCTGCTATTTCTTTATTTTCCCTTGGATATTCTGCTAAGGATCATCGTGAAATAAACCATTGAGATAAATGAAGTAATGAAATTTAATTCACAGTATTCTTATTCACCTACCTGCTGATGATTTGTTTCCGCGAGGGCCCTTCGCCAAAAGCAATTCGACTAGAATGCTGAGAATGTTGCGAATCCGAAGATCGCTCCGTTGAAAACTGTCTCAACAAAGGTCTGTGGTCGATCAAATTCCAACAGCTACATCGAAGGCAAATGAATTGTGTGTCTAGGAAGGCAAGAATGTTATAACTAGCAGTCAATCAAAATTTCACTGATCAATCGAAAAAGCAGCTGCAATGTGAATTGAGTCTTCATAAAATTGGATTAACATTATCACTCGCTGTCAGCTATCTGTTTGTTAGTTTCTTACACTATTTCAGGCATTTCACGGGTTCGAATGATTAATTTATCACCTTCAAATGTGATTCAAATGTCGTGAAAAACCAATTGCTTAACTTTATACAACCATGCACTGTCAATTCATCCGCTCCGTCGAGTAGAATTACTACAATAACCTAACAATATCTCGAACTCAACTATCAAATAGGACCCGGGCCCCCGTATTTTGTAACCCCAAAAAAGCCTGTGAATTCAAAATTTGGATTGAGAAAACTAGAGGTTACAGCATAACGTATGTACGAGGCAAAAGCACTCCGCCAGTTGCTGACCAGTTTGCAGTAATATCTCTTGTATACAGGGTGGCCGATTTTGAAGGACCAAGCCAAATATTCCAGAAACGGCCAATGATGTTGGAAAAAGTTTCAGGCATAAGTTTTTTGCTATCTAAGGGGATGACGAGAAATTTTTTTTTTCCATTCAATTTTTTCAAGATAATTTTTCGTGGTAAGGTAGAGTCTAGTGATTCGTTTTGATAGTCATCAAAACCCACGCATCCATGTTTCTGTGCATCAATAATACCGCTTGTTCAGTAAGATATTAGGTATTCAAGAGTTACGCGATTTTCATTAATCAAAAATCCTTGCCTCAAATTTTTTTTGTGGCTGATCTTAATAAACAAAATGAAACAAAACAAAAAGAAAAATCAGTGTAGAGTACGGAATCAAACCATCATATAGAAAAAAGAAAGGGGGCCACAGCAGGAACGTTCACGTCGTGATTCCTGTCTTATCTGATCAGATGTACGTATCTGCGGATCCTGATAATCCGATACGTACAATTAGCTTTATAATATCTGAGACGTGGCTGAAGATAAATGGTTTTTGAACTGTTTGGATTTGTATCGATGTCAGCTACAATTCTAGTCTGGGGAACAATTGCTTTCCAGTTGCGGTTGACTAGAATTTCTTGAATTGTTACTGTTCGTACATAGGGATAGAAATTTGACCATCGTTCGTGCCCCTGGTATTATACAACTTTTTCCCGAAACTTTTTTCAAATTTTTCTCAGTTCGCGAATTATTAACCTGGGACGTACTAAATGGGCCACTCTCTATAAAGTATACGTACGTGTATACATATTTATGCATATATATGTATGTGTCTTTTAAAACGCAGATACGTGATACCGTTTAAAGAGACGTAGCACGTTGACCTATCCGACGAAGATCAGCTTCTTCTACTTCATCCGCAATCGTCGAGAAAGAGGTTAATTAATTTGAATCGTCAGTGGTCAGTGGATGATAACGAAAGTCTAAAACAAGATAAAAACAATTGCAAGATAAATCCTCACCCTAAAATTATAGAGTCAAGTGTTTCAGTTTTCCAATAAAACCGTCATAATTTACATTAAAAAAAATATATGTGTAATTGAAAGAGAATAAAAAATTAAAAGTCATGGGTGACCAGATAGACCCGGATAGAGAAACAGCTGCGGATCATCAGCAGCTTGCCAGAAATCAAATTGGACGTAAATCGATAAGACCATCTAGTTTTCGTAGAACATTTCATTCCGACGGTACGTCACAGCGTCGTCCAATAGTGCTACAGAGTCTCGTTGATGCAGTTGGAGGAGTAAATCCTAAAAGTAGTCGAGCAAATACTGTATCGCCATCACCATCATCGTCGTCGAAGTCTGGAGGTGATTTATCTTTGGAACCCTCTTCGGAAACAACATCATTTCCATCGACACCCGATGGACTCAAACAGTGGGAATTGGTTGAAGGTGATGCGGGTTTGAAAGTTGTTGAAAAAAAGACCACTGTTACGACGACGACAAATGGTAAAAATTCTACTGATATTCAAAATCAAATACCTACGATTGCTAGTAGAACGCGAACAAGCGTGGGAAAGACACCAATATTTTTGAATGAGGTAACACAAAATTCTATAGTTCATCAAAATATACAAGATTTTGAAAACGCACTTGCTAATAAATTCCGAACATACGATACTAGATCGGGTATTAAAATTAATAACAATAACTACAACACTGGCAATAACATAGATGAAAAAAAATTACAACCAGCTGTCATAAAACTTGATTCAATTTTGAATCAAAATAACATTAATGATCATCGTAAAAAAGATGATAAAGAAACTACAGCCATGCAGGGTAGTATAGACATGCTCGATCAACTTGAAAAACAAGTAAAAGCAATCGAAAGAGGAACATTGGCTGCCAGGCTACAGCAAATTGATCATGAAGCGTCTGCAACAAATTCTGGTGCCGAGGGAATCGGTGAACAAATTGAACCGGAAGTTGAACTACGGTACAGAGAACATGAGAATTTACTGGGACATAGCACGGACGAAGAAGCTGAGGGGTAATATTCAAAGTTATTCAACAATAAAAATCGACAAATTAATCGATAGAATCCTCAAATGTTATCTATTTTTTGTTCAATTTTATTTAATTGCATTTGTTTTTCTTCACTTCTGGGCGAAGATTCCTATTTTTATTATTTTTTTTTCATGGACATCTAACGAGGGGATTACAAAAACGCGAAACTTTCCATTATACATATACAGTTGGCATTGTTGGATTAATTTACGTAACGTACTTGTAGTATTTCTTTTACACCATGACGAAGTATTTTCCATGTCATAACGTTCCCCCACCCCTTTCTTTTTCTTTTTTGGACACCACAATTACAATCGGATGTAGAATACAATTGATAAAAAGTAGAGAGGATAGATAAATTGTTTGGCACAAAAAAAGAAAAAGAGGAAATATTTTTCTACTTTTGAAAGTGTACCGACAAATAACATTTCTTCTCCTTGAATATAACGGTGTCGCCTGTATAATGAATAAATTCAATTTTCGCCATTATTTAAGCCCGAAGATGAAAGTTTCCCTTCAATAGTTAAAATTTTATATTTACACACATGCTTTTATTGCTCAATGAAATAGTGTTTCCCTTTATGTATCTTTTCCTTATTATTGAGAAAATGTGTAACAGTGGTCCTTGATTCAGGGTCGAAGAAATTTCGTGCCTGCCACCCCCAAACGTGTTGCAAATTTTGAAAAATGTCTCCATTGCAAGCAGGCACCTTACCAGCATTGCATTTCCAAAAATTGACACTAGATTAGAAAAAGTTAAAACAATTATTTCTGATCCCACTTGCTATCTAAGGACGAAATTACTTTTAATTCTAAATTATGATGCAATAATACGATAGGTCGCTAGTTTTGGTCATGTTTGTCAAAAAAAAAACACAAGCACCAACTTCTTACAAGGGCCACTGGTAACATACCATGAAAAATGCCAAATCAAATGGTAGATGTCCGTACTTTTGTTAACTAAATATACACGGATGGATTCCCAAGATAATAATAGTAATATTGATGAAACGTGAAGGTCGCGACTTCAACGTGGTGAGGCTACGCGAAATTCAACCGGAAACACTGGTATAAACTCAAAAAGAATCGGAGGCACTTCAGTAAAACTATCTAGGACAGCGTCTGACACACGAAGAAATCATACCGGCGATGGCGGTGACATGTCCTTGAAAATTCAATCGAGAGCTGCTGCGAGAAATATTGTCAGACCCACCGTTATGACTAAGAGACAACAACTACGACCACATGAGTCAGTTGCAGCTTCTGCTGCTTCTTCTTCTGTCGAAGCAACAACTACGACGATGAAACCTTTGACCGGAATTATTCAGAAGGCCATTCTTAACATGGGGATTAAAGAGGTATTCAGTGATTATGATTGATTGATTGCATAACCATCGTCAAGTACATCGCACGTGTGCAGATAATTCAAACAAGAGAAAAAGAAAATATTCGTTATGTTTTTTTTAAACTTAATTTAAATTTTGTTTCTCTTTGCTGTAATATCACACGCCGAATTTATTTTTTTTTGCCGTTTGTAGTTTTCCCAAGACTGTGTGATTAGTGATTTTTACCCCTGTTTTTTCTTGTATAAATGTTATCCTGAGATTTGTTATCCACATACGTGATCATCAGATATGCCAATGGTATACACATAATCTAATGTAACCTATCCTAACTTATTCTGAGTATTTTTTATCTCGAAGAAAAAAGAAAACCTGATCAAGAGAGAGAGAGAGAGAGAGAGAGCGCGACGGGGGTTTGGGGATGGGAAAAGAGGGGAGGAGGCACACCTGCTGCGCGCGGCAGTTTGAAATCTTTGAAGTATGCTTTCTTTGCGTACGTGGCGTATTTATTATGTTTGTAGGACTATAAGTGGATATCTAGTATGATCTTATGCACAGACAGAGTTAGACAGGTGTATTACTTATCCCGTTTATGAACTGCAACATTAGTAACAAGCAATTTTGTCACTTCCTTCTGCCATTTCTGCTGTTTACTGGTACTCGAATGAAGCTCTACCTGTAGGATATTATTTTAAATCGATACACTATTTGTCAGGACGTAAAGAATCTCTTTGAAATCACTGAAAATTAGGTCGAATGAAAATCAATACGAAAGACACGTTCCCTTTAATTTTCATTAAAATTCCTATATATATATATAGGTATAGGAATATATAGGTTTCCCAACCATTTCACAATTCACAACTATTTCACACTATTTCACACCATTTCACACCCTTTCGTACCATTTCATACCAAAATCGACTGTCCCAAGTATTTCACAAGCGGTGACCTCCTCTATCAACCCTATCAAAATGGAAAGTTAATTTTTAACCCCATAATCGAAAAAATCTAAAGTATACCCCTTTGGATTGCTTTCGATTTTGGGGTCAAAAATCGATTTTTTTTTTTTATAGGATTCTCTATGATATTCTTACGTATTTTGAGCCCAGGAGTCCGAATCCGCAAGCTAAATTGATCTATCTATAAAATTGATCGAGTTATCGCCAATTTATCACTCCGAAAAGTGAAAAATAAGGATATCTCGATGGGATTTATTCCTAGCTTGATTTACTCGAGGGAATCGTGTTCTTGAGGTAAAAACACATTTAATTGGCCCATAAGCCCGAGGGGGTAACCACTCGATATATAGGTGTTCCAACCATTTCACATGTCACAACTATTTTGCACTATTTCACACCATTTCATACCATTTCATAGTATTTCACAAGCGGTTACCCCCTCGATATAATCAGTTCTAGCCACAAGCTAGGGCCACTTCCTATCAATTAGGAGAGAAAAAATAATTCAAAAATGCTCATCTTTTTAAGATATTGGCGGGGGGAAAAAAGTCCATTATCAACTGGTTCTTGTACGTCATTACGTGAAAATCTGTCACAAACTTGACTCTTTCTTTGACGGATAATCCCCCTCCCCCCCTTCCGTGGGAAGTTAGAGGAGCAGATTTCCCCAAACAATTGCTCAAATGGTTTTTATTTTCTCTTTATTCTTTTTTTACTTTTTCTCGAATATAATGAACATGCAGACCAAATCGGACACATGCATTCACGCGCACAATGCACTGGTACATCCATTGAAAATATTCTCTGTACATATGAGTATATTTGTATGCCTAGAAATAGACGCGTGCGCTTCTTAATATCTGCGCGCGTTGATTTTCACCCGTGTATAAAATATATATAGGGTGGTTTTCTGTGTATGGGGTGGCGGTAGGCGGCAGGCGGCAGGCGGCAGGCAGCAGGCAGCAGGCAGGCAAGTCTAGTATTGATTTCACCCTCGCCCCTTGCTCTCGGTTTCAGTTCGTCTCCAGACGACATTCGGAGTCTTCTTATAACGAATTAAAAATACCCCCCATCAACAAAAACAAGAAAATATGAAATAAATTAACAATTTAACCAAATAAAAATTATACATCATACATGTGTGAAAAAAAATGTATATTTTACACGTTTATAAAATTTGAACCGTTGCGATAGTAAATTCGAAATTATTGCCTTGGTAATGAAATACACCCCCTTTAACATGTATGGAATATGATGAACAATAAGTATATACACAAATAAATAAATCAATAACTAAATTAATAAATTTCAAGATTTCAAGTTCAACGACGAATTAAGTTCATTTATTTATTTTATTCTTTTTTTTTCTCACCTCGATCGCGTGCACTGTGCATACAGCTGCTGGTTGCTGCAAATCATGCGGACAACAAGTTTTCTGGTATCATTTTTTTTTTTTTCTTGTAAACGATAATTTAAAATATATACGGGTTCTATAAAAATAATAAGCGAACGTGCATAAAAAATAGGGGATTTTTTTCGCCAAACGTGAACTGGATTGAGGGAAAATAATCATGTTAAGACAACTCGATGTGTATGTTTGAAAACTAATCACGTTCAAATACTAGTTTTTTTTGGTTTTTGTTATCTTGTTATTACTTTCTCTACACATAAACATATGTATATATATAGTTATATAGGTATACATATACATAAGTGTTTGTACTTCCATTTCGTTCTTTTTTCTTTTTGTAGAGAGTAAAGGATGCCCCCCTCCCCACACACACACACACACACTTATAGTGATTGATGAATTACTAAAAATACGTGTATTTCAATTCTCGGGACACGATGATCGGTTGGTTATTGATTATTACACCCAAGGATGATGGGCTACCGATGTTTCAAATATCTGACGTCTGCGGAGATCACGTAGCTACGATCAATAAAAATAATAATCTTAACAATAACAACAGCAACATTAATAACACCAACGATAATAATAATAACAACAACAAAAATTACCATAATAAGAATCCCTCCTAATAAGGGGTCTCGCGTGTTATCTGGATATTTCTATACTATTATTATTACCTCGATATCAGTTTTTCATGATTGCCAATTCGATCTAAATAATCGTCAAGCTGGCTGCCTCAAAAGTAGCTGGTGCCACCACCTGCAAGATGGTCACCCGTGGCCTCCTGCGGGTAACGTAATTAATAGTAATGATGATAATATTCTGAAAGTATAAGTAACATAAAGATCCTAGACTACATGTATAAGGTTTTATTCTTCGTCGTAAAGATGTTAACGTCATTTCGTTACTTATTTAGAGACAGAAAAATAAAAAGGTAAAGAAGTAAAAAAGAGTTGAAAATAAGATGAGCGCGAATTTTTCTTGTAATACGTGTATTTTGTTTGAAAACTGCATTTTCTGATTTGTTATGTTGATAATTAATTTATTTAGACGGGGGATGGCGTGGGGGTGTCGAGCAGTGGTGGACATCATACGAGATTGTCATCTAGAAGTCGAGCATCGGAGGAACCTCATATCGGGAAGTATAAACTTCTGAAAACAATTGGTAAAGGTAACTTTGCCAAGGTCAAACTAGCTAAACATGTACCAACTGGTAAAGAAGTCGCCATCAAAATAATAGACAAGACACAACTTAACCCCGGCAGCCTTCAGAAGGTCAGAAAAAGTGACTACTTGACTCATTACTATACTCATAGCCGCGTCGACAAGGAATGTATTTGAGAAATTTCCCATTTTTCTTGTTACAGTTGTTCCGAGAGGTGAGAATCATGAAGATGTTAGATCATCCAAACATAGTGAAGCTGTTCCAAGTTATCGAGACTGAAAAGACTCTCTATCTCGTAATGGAGTATGCTAGCGGAGGAGAAGTATTCGATTATCTTGTCCTTCATGGCAGAATGAAGGAGAAAGAGGCAAGGGCGAAGTTCCGACAGATTGTATCGGCGGTTCAATATTGTCATCAGAAAAAAATAATACACCGAGATTTGAAGGCGGAGAATTTGCTTCTGGACAGCGAGATGAATATTAAAATAGCAGATTTTGGATTTAGTAATGAATTTACACCTGGCAATAAACTAGACACTTTTTGTGGATCACCTCCTTACGCAGCCCCCGAACTCTTTCAAGGTAAAACTCATTTGGACAAGTTTAATCTGGTTTTGCAGATCATCTTTCATTTCGACATTTTAATCGAGTCTTTGTACATTTCAGGAAAAAAGTATGACGGACCTGAAGTCGACGTTTGGTCACTTGGTGTAATTTTGTACACCTTAGTTTCTGGGTCTTTGCCATTTGACGGTTCGACGTTGAGGGAACTTAGGGAACGAGTGTTGAGAGGGAAGTACAGAATCCCCTTCTACATGTCGACGGATTGCGAAAATCTATTAAAAAAATTTCTGGTGCTCAACCCCACCAAACGAGCCTCGTTAGAGGTACGTGGCGATAAGGTCCGAACGTGTTCATCGTTTGCGCGTGATTTGAAAACCAGGATAATACACGGCTCGTTTTTAAACGATTTGATTTAACCAATACCTGCATTCGATCTTTGATGTAACTGTTAATTCATTCGCTGAAGAATTATGAACGAGCCTTGATTATCCTGTCGTCGGCAAAGCGATTAAGGACGACGAGATTTTATTGAATTTTTATTTTGTTTTTTTGCCCCCATCAGAATATAATGAAAGACAAATGGATGAACATGGGGTACGAAGAGGACGAATTAAAACCGTACTTAGAACCTGAACCCGATTACAAGGACCACAAGAGGATAGGTGAGTCTGCCAGTATGTACATAACACTTACTACCTACCGTTTTTTTATGTTTAGTTTGTGTGCGTGCTTTTGTACAGTGTTAAAGGAAACTCCGGTTGTTAAGGAATTGTTCAATCGATCGGGAAAAATCGACGGCTTCGCGGCCCTTCGCCGTTTTTGCCTTGGTAAACGTCCGATCGATTGAATAGAAGTCATTGTATACATGGGGCATTCCACTTTAACTCGACCAACGTTTGATTTTCGCAATTTTCTTTTTTTCCCAAGAAAACCACCGTAACACTCGAAAAACGTCAATCTATAAAAACGAAAGGGAAACTGAATTTTTTTCAAGTTTAACGTAATTATTTTTAAGAAAAAACGAAAAATGTTCAGGAAGTGAAACGTTGGTCGAGTTCACATGGATTGCCCCGCCTGTAACTTGGAGTGAAGAAAAGCTAATGGGTAAATCATTTTACGAAAGAACACCAGCGTTTGCGCCCTAAATTTGGCTGCGATCAATTCTCATCGTATTTTCGTGAACCTATAATTTGTTTTCTTCCATATTGCGAATGAGGATTGAACGAAGCAAAATTTATTTAATCATCTCTAATGATCGGATATATCAGACGACTTAAGCTTTGGTTGATGGTTGGAACGAACCTATACAATTATCTATCCCGATACTAATGCTTGGAATCGAAGATGAGATACATTTATTTTTAATGAAAATGGTTCTACCCAATATATACGATATTATTTTTCTGCACAGCAATGCACCAAATTTCAAGCTTGTTTTCACCCCGAGTATACTCATACTGCGTATACTATATTATATTAATTTTTGTCTGATATATCTGTGCATGATCTAGATTGACATCGTTATAGGTAAACTGTAAAAATTACGTGTGATGTAATAAAATGATAGCATGTGAATTTATACCGTCCAGATAGATAGGGATAGAGATATCAATAGATGGAATAAATATAGATCTTTAGAATTTGCGCAGGTAATCGAGTACTATCAAATTTGTCAATTACATTTTTCTACTTGCGCTTTCCCTTACTTCATTTATCACTATGTACAATGGTACTTCGGAGTTCACGAACGAATCCGCGGAAATAGAATAATTTCTAGACAAGGACACATGAAAAACCGTGAAAAACTATCTTTACTCGACTATTGAATATTTGATGTTTAATATTTGCATTAAATAAGGCCGCTTATGTTCAATAGGCGATGCGACGACCGATGTATTGAATTTGCATTAGTTATTTCAAACGCTGGACGCATCAATAGTAGATATGAAAACAAAATGGCTTTTAAAGTTTCTCGTTTGTTAGATGTGACTATGCCTCTTGTGAAATCCTGTTACAGAGGCGCTAGCTAGTATGGGATATACGCGAAGTGAAATTGAAGATTCCCTAGGACAAGCTAAGTACGATGACGTATTCGCTACGTATCTTCTTCTCGGAAGAAAAACTACAGATGTAAGTTCAGCATGTTGCGATCAACAACATCTTAAATAAAAGAGAAAAAAAAGACATACGAGATCACAAAATGATCTTTAGTAGACAGAGATTTGTATACTCTTAACACTGTATCGGTCGTTAATTTATTTTTTTTCGACAGCCTGAGAGTGACGGTTCTCGATCAGGTAGTTCACTTTCTTTGCGAAACATTCCACCCCAAGTTGGATCTGGGGGTGGTGGAGGTGGTGGAACTGGAACCGGGGGAGCCGTCCAAAGCCCCTCACATAGAGGTGTTCACCGCAGTATTTCAGCTAGCAACCCAAAACCCAGCAGACGAGCATCTTCCGGAGGTGAAACCCTCCGTATGTATTGTAAAAATAAATAGTCGAGAAACCAGGAGAAGACACATTTGATGGTTAATATAGAATTCCTTGAGATTTTATATAACCACTAACCCCCTTAACTTGTACTTTCAGGATGTGCTCCTAGTCCGGGAAATACGACGAATCACAATCATGCAACGACTGGTACTGGTGCTGGGGCACTAGCTGGAAGTGGAGGAAGTAACTTTAAACGTCAAAATACTGTTGATTCGGCAACGATAAAAGAAAACAGTGCACGGGCATCGACGGGAAGACCGTCTGCCCCAAAAAATAGTCCTGGACAATTAGACACGAGTGAGTTTCAATTTGCTTTTCGCTGCAACTGGCTCGATATACATGATTTCTCTATATCTTCTTACATTCATCTATCGACGACTTGGAATCTCCTGATAAATGTGTGACAATGACAAGACTTTCCTTACAATCGGTATAATTACAACTTGGAACCAAATTGATCGGTATTGACGAATTTTATTTGTACAGATATGCCTGGAAGTTAGAATAGGCCAGAGTGACTAGAATTTAGTTATCAGTCCTCGTTTTATAGTCTTGGTTTTCAATCCATCCGTTGCACATGTTGTGAGGAAGCATGACCCTAATGAGTATTAAAATTTCGTGATTTATCTATTTTTGAAAGGCGCCAGAGAATAGATGCTTGCAATCTACTCTCGCACTACTTTGAAACCGAGTTTCATGAAGACTAAAATTAGATTTCGTACCTTGGTTTCACCCTCAATCAAAAAAAAAAACAAAAAAACTAGATGAAACAACACACATTGACGACGCTGCAAACTATTGAATGATGTATTTTACCTTTCGCCTTTTAAGCTTTGTGTCAGCTAATGGGTCGTGATAAATACGTAATAATCTATTGCTATGTTCTTGCTGTGCTTACCTGATTCGGTTTTTCCATTTCTTTTTTTCTTCCAACAAAAAGTTACAATGAAAATCATTTTTATAGTGTTTTTCTTTTTCTTTTACCGTTGCTTATTAATGCATACATTAAAATGCACTTCTTACCGCATCCTATTACAGCAATAACTCGTGTAGTATCATAATATGTAATTGTTTCGATCTATAACGAGAATTTCATAAGTTCATGCGTTTTTCAAATATTTTTTATTCATTTATTTGTACATACCTATATTCAAAGTCTTTGGTGAGTGCAGTGGTATTTATGTGTTTTTTCTTCTCAAAGCCATTAATTCATTTGCATCCAGTTTTCATTGGTTGAATGGTACCATTACTATCAACTACTCACCACTGCATTTTACCTGTTTAAGTTATGTTATGCTGCTTTTGTTTTGTGTTGGACCATATCTAATTGGGCTTGCAGTGACAATGTTCATTATAGGTGTGGGGACGAGTCCCGGTGGTAAGTCGAGGGTTGGAAAGAGCAACACAATGAACTCTGGCGTAGGAAGTGGAAGACCTGTTACATCCCCTGCTCCAGGTTCAGTTGGAAGACGGAGCACCATCTCCTACGATCAAGCAAAAACCTCGTCGTCGTCAACGGAAAGAACAAACGACGTACAAAGGTACGACAAATCTATTTATCAATGCATTCAAATAATATTCGGAACATTTGAAACTGGGAGAAAATACGATATGCCAATAACGTGTTCTTAGAAATGAGATTAACATTTTTTGGTTTACTAACAGATTTAGTTCATGAAAAATATTCATTTGATTATCTTCTCATGTAGTACAGACCAATTGAGGCAAGCACCCCTCAAAATTGACAAAGATTAAAACAAAAATATGTATTTGTCACGGGGTCTTATTGTTTGTTGCCTTGCTCTAGCATGTTGGCTGCTGCCTGACCATCATTCGTTTATATCTACTTACTTGGCTGCTGGTTTCAGGACAAAAAGAAAAAGAACAACAACAACAACAACCACCCAAAAAAACCAAATTTCAAATTCTATTATGTTCGAATTTACTGTGCCTAATTTGATCAAACAACCAAGCATCTAAGTAAAGTAGTTACAGCATATCACGAACATCGTCATCACTCATCTCATCATTTCAGTTTCACGCGTTATGTTCACTGGAAGATATCTCTACAAAAAAAGTTCGAGATATATGACAAGCTCAATCAGACGATTTGTATGAAGTTGGTGATGGTTATTTCGTATTTTCTGATACTATCTCATTCCAACATCTATAAGCTGGAAATAACTAGGTTCGCATAGAATTTCAACTAGTTCAGGCATTGGGATTCTTTGAAAATATTAGAGTGGAGAAGAAGAAAACATAGAGAATTTCACGTGTATCAGATAAAAAATAAATCTGTCTGAATTTGTTCTTTGAAGTAGAGCGGGGCAGTCTTGATTGAAAAAAATATGTACAAGTCAGAAAGATGAAAGAATGATAACGGATCATGAAATTAGGCATTTCGGGCATCTTTTTCATTGGTTTTTGCACAGCCTCGGCGAGGGCACTAGGCCAGCAAGGGGTCACACCAAATCTGCAAGCATCAGTGCAGGCCACCGATCTTCGGGTACTGCGCAGCCCGGCGACAACTCGCTGCTGGATTCGCAGCCCCGCAACGCCCACAACTCGTTACTCGCTACTGCTGACCCTCTTAGGCAGAGGTATAAATACGACAGGGCGAACATTACGCAAATACAATTCCATTTAAAAAACGACATGCAACCATCACGCATTAATACCTCACGCTCACCGGGTGGGGCGCTATCCAATATTCATGTCTAATCATAGCTCGCACTTTCTCTATCGACCCTATGGGATGGTAAGAATCATCATGGAAGTCAGTTACCTAAGGGTTGTCACCAAATTCACAGTGGAAGTAGCTTCGCCCCTACCCGGTGTGTCGTTTCTTATACTTCAATTTACTTTCGTTGTTCTCAATTTTATTTGTATCATCGTTTTGGGTTCTTCTATTATTGGTTGTAGTGCAGGGGTTGAATTATTTTTGTACACCTATGGGCCACTAACTCTCTTCGGATACCTGAGTATTCCTTACAGATGTATTGTGCTATTTCGCTATACTCGGATGTCGTTGTCCAGGATTTCTAGGATGGTTGATGGTCGAATTGAATTATTCTTCTCCTATTTTGTTGTTCATTATTATAATATGCATTATGATATAACAAGTCTGCATGGCACTATTAATTCACCCTTAGCTTCACTCAGTTATCATATCATGATCTTACGATACCTTTGGCAGCTACTAGCATTGCTTTCAGTTCAATATCATCTTCATTCATTTTTGCTCATATCTTGTGCTCATTATTTGTGTAGACAACTGAAATATGTTTTGCATGATATTTTCTGCACTAATTACATTCACTATCAACTTGAAGTGACCTACTGCTCCTTGGATTACGTACAAAATTTATTTACAAGAGAAATATTTAGGTAGACGGTAGTAAATCATCTATGTGGTCTACTTTCTTCTGGAAATTATTCGATTTGGCATCCTTTTTTAAATTGTATAATAAATCGACATGCTGCA
This sequence comes from Athalia cordata, assembly GCA_963932425.1. NCBI lineage: Eukaryota > Metazoa > Arthropoda > Insecta > Hymenoptera > Athaliidae > Athalia > Athalia cordata. Next base: position 145,874 of record OZ010627.1, on the reverse strand, counting down.
ATACTAGAAAGTAAGGGGTTAACTAAGGGGGAAAATTTGAATCAAAGGTTATGAGCACTGATTTTCAGTATAAATATTTTATAAGGTAATTTCTCAACGTGTCTGACGTATGGGGGATACAAGAGGGTGATAACAATTTGCTTCACGCGGAAAGCTAAATCTTTGCTTTTGACAAGAATACTTTGTTAAACACGCAAAATGCGTGTTTAATAAATTCACTTCAATAATTGCGTGGTAAAGTTTAATTAATCCACAGCGTGACACATTGCGAGGTTCCCTTGTAAGTACATACCTTACCTAGCCGACCTACCTACTTCCTGTCCACCATTCCACTTGTGAAGATTTTTATCCTTGGCACTATTTCATTTGTTTGCACAAAGGTATTGAGAATGTACATATAAAATAAAAATGATATTTTCAAATTATTGTTACTACAGCCTGGGCGTATCTCCAAGCACCAGACTCGCACCTGCTGCTCCGTTCCCAAGGAATGTTCCCAGTCGTAGCACCTTCCACTCTGGGCAAAATAGGGCTCAGAGAAATCACACTCAGGTTCGTAATTGGCAAAATTGTAAACGTGAGACTATGGCAGAATGAAGAAAAATCCCAAAAAATATCTATATGTGTCGCATGTACATATGTATGTGTACATGTATAATGTATTCCTCGGTAACTCCCAATATTTGAGCTCTTATTCAATACCCCGTCCTAAAATTATATTCTTCCTTCTGTCACAGTCTTGGTTGATGAAAAAATTTTTACAAGCAAACTGAGCGGTCGGCAATTTACAGGGTCATACGTTTACTCAGGACACGAATGCGATCAGTCCATTGGCTAGGCCGTCCTTCTTTTCGAAATTGTCCTCTAGGTTCTCAAAACGGTGAGTCAAACAATTTACCACTGAGTTTTATGCTATTTCGTACCTTATCTATTTACATTTTGCAGCATGCAACAACATGTGCTTCCCGATAAAGACAATGAATAAAAGTAGAAAAGAAAAGTAATCGAGCACATACCAATGTTGAAAGTCTTTTCTGCTCTGTTCTGTGACGTATATTTGGTTTATTATTTTCTGTATTCATTCGTATCTATGCATTAGATGAGTTTCGATACAAGGGGCATATGTGTTGCATGCGTAACATTGTATCATTAGTGAATTAAAGATGACATTCCTTGCGCCGGACTAGCTAATTGTCCAAGTAACGAGGAAGTGAATCTATTATACCCGTATCTATGCATGCCAGATATGATATTCCTGTTTTAGGGATGCACAATGACTATTTAATTCTGGCAGTCACGTATATGAAGATTGTGTCTAAACGACCAAGTCCTATTTGCGATTCAAAAATATGTACATATATATGATAAATTCAAGCGAAAAATCGACTAATACATTTGTAATGCGATGATCGTTTCAATCGGAATGAGCCAGCAGCGACCATTGTAAGTGATAAGTGAAAGCTATAAAACATGATAGCTCGTTGACTTAATCTGTACAGTTTTACTTTCTACTTCTTTACTTTCCAAAGACTGTTGTTTCCCTATTATACACTTATTAGTGTACATAACTTGAACTTATGGTACGGTCATGTACTCATAGATTATTCACTTACGTCCTTCATGCTCTCTTATTTCTCTCTCTGTCCACTTCAGAGGAATTATTTTATCGTAATCAAATATTTCGTGAAAAAAAAAAAATTGATCTCGAAAATTGAATTTCAAGACAATATTGGAACTGCGAAAAGCTCATCTAAATAATATGTTACTAGGGAGAAATAGGGGTTGTGGATTGACTTATGAATGGCATGGGTTAGTTTTTTTTTTTTTTTTTTATTTTTACTTTACCTGTCACTATTTGGATCTTATAGGATTTTTGACTTACTGACTTATAGGATCATTATTTTCTCACCGTTATCTGCAAATGGATAAATATCATAGTTGTGTCTCCCAGAATCTATTGAGTTGACATTCATTCTATACATTGTTTAAAAAAAAAAAAGAAAACACGCCACAATTAGAATATTTCATCGAGGAGAAAAGGAACCATTGAGAATTGGATAGAATAAATGAAAAAAAGAGAAGGAGAAGAGAGAGAGAGAGAGAGAGATCAAGAGAGATTATCAGACGACGATAAACACTGCTTGGCAGAGGTTTTAGGCCACCTCGCATACTCATTGTGCATCCCTTTCATGGTTGATGAAAAGCGAGGCGTAATTCATAAATTTTTGCTGTTTGGTATGAGACCTAGCCGTTGTTGCATAACGAAATGAATTGAACCGTTCACAATGAAAATGGATATGAAAATGCAATGAAGAGTGTAATGAAAAAGATACAGAATAACAAAGTGGTCGTGAGATGATAGTGTAGGCATTAAATAGCTAAGGCATATAGTGAGATATTGACGAGTTTGTTAGGACCGTAGTTTTATTGAGATGCCACAGAATAACGTGAGAAAGGGGAAAAGAGATAGAACGAGAAAGAGAAAAGGGAAAAACAAACAGACGGGGGGAGAGAGGGAAAGAGAGAGAGAGGGGGAAGGGTGGGCAGAACGAGAGGGAGATCAAAATTCAAACAAACTATCAATCAATCGCTTACTCAGAAATTAGGCAGGTACCCATTTTTGGTGCCGGCTTTCACGATATGGTCGCTGTTCTCATTTCTTTCCACTATCGCGGAATAATTTATCTGATTATAACGAGATATTTGTCACCGTTTTACCTAAAAGCATTTAACATATCGACCGTTTTGAAGCATAGGCATTGTTGCATCTCCTAAACTCCTCTAGTGACTGAAATCTAACACATATACCGGTAATATTGTCTGCTTCAGGACTTGAACTGATTCCGAATTACTTGGCTACTTCTCTGGTGACCAAGATGAAAGTGAAAGAGAAAGTGACAGAGCAAAAAGCAGGAAATTAATAATCCTAAAGATCACTAACTACAATGACGATTGCATTTGAAAACTGTTTTTTTATTATTTTTTTTTTCATCTTGTTGTTTCTAGTTTCTTCTGAAAAACAGCTACGTTCTATTTAGAAGAGATAGTAGAGAAAGAGAAAGAGAAAAAAATTTGAAAGAGGGAGGTAGAAGGAGAGACAGTCAAAGGCCCAGAGAAGGGGATGCAAATAATGAGATGTGGCAATTCCGCTCACTCCTGATGCTCAAGGAATGAATTAAACGACTATACGCATCAAACATTCTACCGCGTAGAATAAAGTAGTAAAAAATTTTAACGCGTTATTCTGTGGTGCGCGGATCTGGTAGATTGAATGATCCGTCCATCTACGCCGGAAGGATATACAATATATGATTAGATACTCTTATTTAACGAAATCAATTTTTATTACGTTACAAGCTGACGAGTGAATGTTTATATAGATTACGATGTATAATTAATAATGTATATCAATCGTATATCTGCATTTATTTCGAGTATATCTGCATTATTGTATCGTTATAATTGGAAGATTGTGATTTGTGTTCCTGCACACAGTTGATGTCTGTAGGAATTCAGTCAGTCAGTCGTCTCAACCTTTTTTAGATTTAACACTCAAACCTGTGCCTTTACCATTTTGCCTGCCAACCCTCGGTGTCCTGTTTTATATAAAATTCTTTTCATGCATTTATTATCGGTCCGGAAAATCAATGCATTTCAAAATTTCAGTTCCAGCCAATTTTGCTTTTTCTATTTTATTTTTTCTACATTTTATTCTGCAATAATCGTCTTCTCGCTATTAATGCCAGTGCGCGATTTCAGAAATATAATGAATGAACAACGGAAAAAATAAAGGAATGTATGTATAGGAAAAGAGAGTAAATGGAAACATTGAAAAAGAGGTAACTACTACATTCAAAAAGCGATAGCAAAGACCCGTACGTTGGCAGGTTTTTGTAACTAAGTAAAAGATGTTGAAAAAATTAAATTTCGCCTCGTTTCCCACGATGATGAAACGAGCGTGAGGTGCCGAGCTGAACAACATCCACTATCGAGACTCAATGACGACAATACAGCCTAGGCAACTGGGTGAACTATTGCGAAAAAAAAAACACACAGCTACCTTGTATATACATAGTTGAAAGTTTTCCATCTTTTTTATTATTATTATTATTATTATTTTTTTTTTAATATACTGCCTATCGGAGTGATATCTGTCTGGTTATTAGTATTCGTTATTTTTATTTCTGTTCATTTTAAAATTATAATTATAATCATTATATCAATGAATAATTATATAAAGCTGAGGGGATCGTCGACGTCGTTTTCGTCGATTAATCTGCAATATTGGATAATATATAGACATTGTTCGGTTATTATACAATTATCGAAAACGATACTCGTGTTTGCATCTTTACTCGCCGAACAAGTGGTTAGCGTGTTTAGTGTAGCGTATTGAAGCTTTTCTTTTTTTTTTATTTCGATTTGCAATGAATCATACTATTTGCCATCGTAAACATCAATGTTTCAAGTATCGCAGTAAACATTTAAGTACAGTATTGGAAAGAAAAAAAAAAAAAATTGTAACATCTTAAAAAGAAAGCGCAATTTATTAGCTAGGAAATTAAATCACAGTGCGTAGGTAGAAGAATTAAATGTTGCATATTATGATTATTAGATATTTGCTTTAAAATTTTTTTCATCCTATTATTTGTGGTCCCTCACCCCGCAGAGACTTGTAACTTTTATTAATTGTTATGCAGTTCTATATGGATACATTCAAAGTATGCTCAAATTTTTATGGATTTCCTCATCTTTCTTTGTTCATTTTGTTTTACACTCACAAATATCAACAATTTAATAAATATACGAAATAATACAGTTATTATTAATATTCTTATTATGATCATTATTATTATTATTATTATTATTATTTTATACCTATAATGATAGCTAAGTTTAGTTATTAAACCAAAGGAGGATTGGTTACTTGTACATACATATATCTAATATTTATATCAAGGTGTGTCTGAAGAAAGCTCTATTTTACTTCTGCTGTCACAAGATGAAACTTTCGTCTATGACCTAAAACAAATACCTACTACATAATTGAAGTAGAAATTCAAAGCTAAATATGAGGAGGTGCTAATAATGAATACTTTTTCTTGTGAGGTTGAGCTTCAATACGTAATAATGGAATTTTTATTCGACACCCTTGTGATTACGTAGAAGTTTCTTTAGATTCACAATATATTTGCGTGGGTGTCAATTGTTTTATATGTTGTCTGTGTGAAAATAATGTAATAGTTGCGTACAAATGAAAATGTTATTTTGTTATGCTAAAAAAAAAAATTTGTCGTAATTTTCTTCAATTTTCGTCAAGTAGTGGTTTCAATCCGCGGAAGTCGTAAACCTCAACCGATACAGCTAAGTGGTATCAAGTGAGGGGTTGCACTTATCGAAGATTAATCCCAAATAGTAATGAAGGGAAGAGATTATCTAGATATTTTTTTTCCACTGAAATAAAAGACGCACATAATCATTTGATACAAGTAATATATTGTGAATGTAGAGAAAAATCTATAACGCGAGTGTTGGTGAATATCGCTGCAATTGCATTTTAAATCTCAAGTTGAAAAAGTAGTTTACCGTTGGTATCTCTAAATACTGAGCCTATAAAGTTCCATTCTGACGAAGATTTTTGGTGGTTCAAAGTCGCACACTGAAGTTTCACTTAGTGTGTGGGATAGAAAAAACGTTTTTTTTTAGACACACGTTAAATTATATTTATTATTATTGTCTGACGGTAGGAACATTTTTTGTTTGGCTCTCGTCGGAGCAGTATTTTCCAAGTGTAATGATAGCAATAATTTTTTTTCCCCCTTTATTTGTGGAATCCTTATAAAGCGTCGAGTTTAAGAGAAAAAGGATAAAAAAAAACGAAGTATAATAATGGTAGCATACATACATCGATAGGCTCTATATCGTACGTAGTATATTAATTATTATTACTGTTACTATTATCATCATCCTTATTATTATTATGATTATTTTCGATGGTATTACTCTCAGTAATTTTACTATTATTACTATTACTGTTATTGTTATTGTCATCATCATCATCATCATCATCATCATCATCATCATCAGCATCATTAGTATTACTATCATAATTAATATTATTAACATCAATATTAATACTACTATTATTATTATTATTATTATTATTATTATTATTATTATCATCATAATGACATTTTTTTTTACTATTATTCTTTATGCTTTATTTTCTTTTATTTTATTTAATCTCCTTATACATAACTATTACGATGAATGAGCATAGAAATTATAACGATTGGTTGAAGGAGGGTAAGATTACACCAATTAAAAAAAAAGAGAGCAGAGTGTAAAATTGGAATGAGATAAAAAGATAAGTATGAGAAAATAAGGAATGTTATTTTCCCTCTCTTTGCAAGTAGACGTATTTAGGGCAGATATTCGTTTATTCTGCGCATCACAGACTTATCTATCGTCTATTCAACGTGTGATGATTAATATTAATGTTTTTCGAAGAACCGATATATCGGTACATACACAGTAGCATTAAGTAGTTTCATAATTATTAATAAATATTTTAAACCTGTCTTGTAGATTGTGTACCAATTTATTTCTTGCTAAAAAAAAGCAAAAGAGAAAAGAATTTAGAATTCCAAAACAGGACTTACTATATTATGTCCGTTCATTTGTTTGCTACAGATTCTCTACCATAATTCCTATACATGGTTATGTTATTTATTGCCACTATTAGGGTACAGGGTATTTGGTGAAGGTGAGCTGTAGTTAGCTGGTTAAATTATTTTATCATGATCAATCATCAATTATGGCCCTTGTTAGCATTGTCTTTGTTTTGTTATTTCAGCCCAATGGATCCTACTGTACCTCCTAAACAGGCAGTGGTGAGGTACGTTACCAAAAAACTTTACTATCATAAATATCATTTCATTGTACCCTTTGAACACTCGTTCATGCGTGGTATGGACTTAAATTTTAATTGTTTCGATTCATTTTTTCCATATTGTGTTGAAGATATCGCTAACTCGATGACTTGAGACAATTGAACAAATTTGAATCGTATCTGAATTATTTAGCCCTATTTGAATGACTGCTTTTGATTTTGTGTACCTTGGAGTAAGGTTGTTGGCTTTAAGAGGGGTGTTTCTTTCTTGCAGTGGTGCAACCACCAATGACGACCAGGTAAAACCACGCAGTCTACGTTTTACTTGGAGTATGAGAACGACGAGCAGCCGAGATCCAAATGAAATAATGTCGGAAATACGCAAGGTATGCCATTGTCTTACTAATAGACCTTCGATACAAAATTGTTTGCAAACTTTTGTTACATATCGCAAGTACTAAAGCCAAAATTCAGTTCCTAGTTAACAGACAAATAAATTACAATATGAAAGAAAAGAAAATAAACTACTAGAACGCATGTGTCATTCGTTTGTCCAATTATCGATAATATTCAATTATCTTTGTCTACCGCAAGTCTCTCGCTTTGATAATAATCCTTCGACCAATAATTAATCGCGAACAGTTAGAAATTCTTGGCATTGGTTTTTGGTACACCGCTTAATAAGGTGGTAATATAGGTGCTGGATGCCAATAAATGCCAGTACGAGCAGCGAGAGAGATTTCTTCTGCTATGCGGCCACGGAGATGCAGCAGCAGACAGCCAAGTCCAGTGGGAAATAGAGGTCTGCAAGTTACCACGTTTATCACTCAACGGTGTGAGGTTTAAGCGCATCTCCGGTACTTCCATCGGTTTCAAAAACATCGCCAGCAAGATCGCCAACGAACTCAAACTGTGACTGCCGGCTACGGGTGCCACAGCTGCTGGTGCCAATCCATAACCCTCTCGTGACCCCTGCCATCATCAACTAGCAAACTCAGATGACTATTATTCTTATTTCTTATGGGATTCTGCCTCAGGATCTGATCAAGAGCAAGAAATATTTGTCTAGAATAAAAGAGAAACACAAATAATTATAACATTAATAATCAACGGACTCTCCTGCCACAGTTCTCCCTTTCCCATTCCGGAAGGACGGGTTTAAAGGTTCGTATGTTACTCCGTCTTCGAACCGTGTGAATAATATATTCGTTAGAATGCATATAAACAATTAACACACATCCACCCATATTATATACATAAATGGAATTGTTCTTTACCGTGGCGGGAACTGGAATTGACAAAGAAAAAACAACCTTTAAGACGAGTGTATCAGTGGAAATTTACTGGCCAGCTGGGATTCTTTCTTTCTTTTCTAATTGCAAGTGTTCTGTGATCGGTGACTGGCTATTATGTATCCTAATACTCAGAGTGCCAAATGGAATATAAGTTTATATATTTTCCACTCTGGAAGCTGCTGATGAGTATGTAACTGAAACGACTGATCGCCCGGTAGCCCAATCGTTTCTTTATAGGAAAAAAGCACCCATCTATCGTTGAATTCATTCTTAAAAAAAAAAACCAGAACAAATCCCCCCCCCCCGCATCAACACTTTATTACATTTTTCGGCTTCTACAAATCTACCAATTCAATACCTCTTAATATTCAGGATTAATATTCTACTTGATGCTATCCAAACGCCACCGAACTATATCAGGTTAATTTTAGATGATCAAATTATTAATTGAAAATTTTCTGTCGCCTCCGATAGATAAAGAATATATATATAATAAATATTACAAACACAAAATACCATTCTGCATCATTCTTCTATCTACATTTATAAGTTCGCCACATTTTCTGAACTAAAAACACGACACTAGATAATCTTGATCAATCATTTACCATTAATGTTGTTATTATTAAGATTTTTATCATCATCACCACCACCACCATCATCATCATCGTCATTATCATCATCGGACTCATTATTCCTTATAATTATTATTTCGATATCCTTATTATCCTTATTATTATTATTATTATTATTATTATTATTATTCACGTCAATACAATAATATTTATGGAATATGGGGTATACTTTAAAAAATAAAATAATACGAATAGGTGAACGAAAGATGAAATTAACCGAAGAAGCGAAGTCTTTAAGGGTGCATCAATATAATTACGCGTAGTACATTATTATTATAGTAATATTTGGTATTTGGAGTGTAATTCGAATTTTGGTTTACGAGAAATTTTTGGCGCGCTATTCATTACTCAGACTGAATACACGTCAGTACATAATAATCGGTAATAGTGGACTGCAGAAACGAACGAACGAAGAAAAAGAATTAACGAACAAATAAATTATCATCTTTATCCTTGTAACAAATTTCACGTTTCCAAAAAACCGATAACGGCGCGCAGGAAGGGCGGGAGGGTGTAAAATTGATTTAATCGTTATCTTGATTAGTGACGAATCAGCGCGGAGGTCTCCAATTTAACCAAAAAAACAATACACAAGTGAAAAATGATCATAACTATGATATATAGCGTGGGAAAAGATAGAAATCGAATAATGACGAATTTCTCATCTACCACTGAAAAGGAAAAGAAGTTGCGAAAAAACATTTCGCGTCCCATTATCGATTCCAAAAAAATATAATCATTTCCTTATCTTTGCTTTAAAATAGAATTTTACTAGTTGTTCATATTTACGATACAAAGGTATATTTGTACATTACAATGAATAAAGAAGTTGATGAATTTCGTGTTCATAAACGAAGATTACGTTCTCGCATTTCTGGCGAACAATGAAAAATAATATTAATGATAATGATAAATAAAAAAAATAAATAAAAAACAATTGAAACAAAAATTTTTAGTAAACGGAACTATTATTATCATGCGCATATACATATAGGTATGTATAGTGCAAGTAATGGGTAGATAGCCACCATGTAAATAATATTAGGGTACTAGTCTAAAAATTAACTATACATACGTATATACATATTATACAGGTATATTGATACAAAATAGGTATAAATATATATCTGAAAGGTTTCCATAAATAAAACTAGTAATAACATCACTGTACTTCATAATTAATTAAAAGCTTAACTGATGAAGGAAACTGAAGGAAAAAGATGTATTAAAAACTGGTACACACAAATACAATAATTTGAGATAACAAAAACCAATTCAACATTGGCATAATGATAAGTAATAATACTGATTATAATAGTCATGAAAATATTAATACATAGTTACAGTGACAAAAATAATAATAACAATAATAACGATGATGACGATAATGATGATGATGAGGATCATGATGTAACAATAATATTAATAATAATGATAATAACGATAATGATAATATTAGGAATAATAATGTTAATAGCAACATATTGATGAAAACCATAATACTAATAACAACAATAACAATAATATTAACAGTAAGATTAATATAAGAATAATAACTATCATTATAATAATAATTACAATGATAATGATGATGATGATAATGATAATACTAAATAATGATAAAAATAATGATAAAAATAATGATAACAACAATAATAATAACAATAATAATAATAATAATAACAATAATAATAACAACAATAATAATAATAATAACAATAACAACAACAACAATGAAAGAAAATACAAACAAACAAGTTAATAATCACAATGAGAAACAAAAAAAAAGAAGCACATTACGGAGGTTTTTTTATAACCGCTTTTTGCAATGTATTTTTTTATTTACGTCCCATCACCTTTCTCCCTATGGGTATGAAGAAGTAAATGTAATTTCCTTTTGTGAAAAAAAAAACGACAATTATAGTTGTAAAACAAGAGAAGAAAGAGGTAACGAGAATGTATGTGAGTTGCTTCTGGTTTGAATGTAATTAATAAGATAATGTACACATACCTATCTACTTACCTAATTACCTATACATACCTATACCTAATTAATTTCGTAAAGAACGTGGGAAAGTCCTGAAAAATTTCGCAACTAATAATATTGGTATAAATAACAATAGTGATAGCGGTAGTAATAATAATAATAACCATAAACATAACAACACAACATCAACATTAATAATAATAATATTAATATTAATCATGGTGTCATTATACCTTGTACTCTTGTCGTACAAAGTGTTTCGTGTATATGATTAAACATGGAAAGAACTATGTACACGTATGCTACACGTGCATATATTTATAAATATATATAAATATATATATGCAATTCTCGTGTCAGAAAGCCAAAGGGCGTAACCCCTATGCCTATCTACGGCGCATACGCCTTCTTGCTTTCACAATTAGACACGGAATATGTACAATGTATACAGTCGTACATATAGAACATGTGGGGTATTCCAGTTCAACTAAAAGGGGTCCAGATCTTCGCCATATCGGCTTCATCTGCCAATTTTTTCTCCAGTTCTAATCAATGAAACAAAAATCTTGGAACAAAATTTCAAAAAATGCTCCAAGATTTTTGTTCCGGTGATTGAAACTCGAGAAACAATCGGCAGGTGAATCCAAAATGGCGAGGATCTGGACGACTTTTAATTGAGCTGGATCGAGTGCATGCTCCCCCATATGTATGTACAGGGTGTCCCAAACCACCCGTACACCCCTTCCGATTCCCGGAAAATTTGTTTTTCTGAAAATTTGAAAACCTAGGATGTCTAATTCGGTCCTGCATTATTGAATGGTGATAGTGCCGACTTCCGATGCAGACCGGAAGTGGGTTTTTGAGACCGGAAGCCAGTTTTTTCAAATGGAATATGCATATTTTCATGACGGGTTCGGATTCTAGACCCAAAAGTATGCATCTTTTGTTTCAAACATTTTTGTCTGAAACATCAGTTTTCACCCCTAACAATGAATCAGATTTTTTTATAATTCTGGAAGTGTGATACTATTTCATCTGTAGAAAAATCTATTACGCTTTCAAATAGAAGATTTCACTCTCGTTGAACCGTTCGAATCGTTCCATTTGTATTTTTATCCTCCCCGGTTTATGAAGAGTACGCTGAGTTAAATGAAACAATATCACTGCAGCACTTTCAGAATCATGGATATCTGATTTATTGTCAGGGGGGAAAAATGATGTCTCAGACAAAAATGTTCGAAACAAAAGATGCATACTTTTGGGTGTAGAATCCGAACCCATCATGAAAATATGCATGTTCTATTTGAAAAAACTGACTTCCGGTCTGCATCGGAAATCGGCACTATCATCATTCAATAAGGCAGGACCGAATTAGACACAGTAGGTTTTCAAATTTTCAGAAAATCCAATTTTCCCGGATTCGGAAGGGGTGTATGGGTGGTCTGGGACACCCTGTATATATACGTTCAATGAAATATTAATATTGATAGTTAATATTTGGTAATAAAGAAGCACATGAAATAAAATCAATAATATATATTCTGTGTTATTATTGTTCCGTTTTGAAATGGTATTATCGTTCACATATATACATATATATATATATATATATTTATAAACAGTATACGTACACCTATGTCGTAGGTATGTGTGAATTACTTAAATGTACATGTATGTGTGCACATGTGTATATATATGGATATGCATATTTGAAACACTTTGGAAGACATATTATGAGATAATTTACCATAATATGTATATTAGCGTTGCAACTGTACATATATAAGATTATATCAGATTAGTCTTTTGTTTATCGATGATAAAACGCAGGCACCTGTTGGGCGTTGCGACTTATAGTTTACAAAACAGAGAGAAAGAAAAAAAAAATTAATTAATAAGAGATGATCATTTTATCCTCCTCAATGATATGATTTAAAAAAGAGGGGGAAATATTCATACGAGCCTATACATACATAATATAATTAACCGTGTATTAAAGAAAAAAATAGAGAAAGAAATCTAAAGAAAGAAAGGAAGAAAGAAAGAATGGAAGTAAGAATAAAAACCAAGTATATAACATACAATAATAATAGTGATTCAACCCGCGTCAATATGCCTATAATAAACGAAATGAAAATCTAAAGGAATCTTCAATTGATGTAGGGAAATTTGAAAAAAATCATTGTGGTCGGGCAGGGTGTTCAGGATCGATTATACGTACGGAACGTCTGCTTTTCAAATGTGCACGTGTCATGGAGTATATTATATTTCATATACAGAAATAAATGAAACGAGAGATAAGAAGAAAATTAACGAAAAAAAAAATTATATTTATATGAAGGAATAAAAGAAATACATACGAAAAGTATGTTTTTTCATCACAAAAATGCATAGTAATCTAAGATTGATATAGAAAAACAATAGTGAAGCAATGAAATGGAAAGGGAAACAGTCCTATGCTCGCTTGCTTTAAAAACTTATAAGAAATTCTTAATGTATAGATATACAATTTAATCATTGTCGGGAGGGAAAATAAGATGAAGAGAAAAATGAATAGTTATGAAACGGAATGCAAATAATAAACGAGTAAAATAAAATATACAGTAAGATAAAAGAAAAATCATTTCGACGACACGAAGTTTGTTAGGATTCAAATCTGTAGATTGGTACTTCGTACATACATTACATTAATATAAATACATACATACGTTCATACATACATACATACACACATGCATGCATGCATACATACATATTACATACATACATGCACACATGCACACATTACATACATACAGCTTTGCTAAGTGTTTTCTGGTGATCGGTATATCTATCAAAATGTAGTGATGAACATTTATAATAAAATGGTGATAATTATTGCACTCTATTTTTTCATTCTCACAATGAGATATAAATCTGTAAAACTGTCATCTTTATATTTATACCTTTTCAAAGTTATACTTCGGAGGTCCAGCCGCGAGTTGATCGATTTGGGTAGTGGGTATTATAACAGCAGACCCATCTTGGTTGGGGAATGCTTGTTCGTTCATACTTAATTCGCCACAGGTGGCATCATCTATATAATACCGGAACAAAAGAGTTCGTCGCAGTGCGTCTGGTATATACTGGGCGACCGAGTTGTGGTCAATGTGGTCACATGTTATAAGGCGTTCCCCGATTCTTCGTTTCTTTTTTTACCGAAGTTGAAATGGTCAAATTATTATGTCAATAATATGTACGTTAATACGTACCTACACCGTCGCCCGGGGTGAATCGCAGTCGTTTGACTTGTATAATGGGTTTTTGAAAAAAAAATTTGACCCGATTCACCCCTGCAGTCAAGGGTTTATATTATAGTAAAAAGTTCTCGAAGGGTCAATCAAGTGAATGAACTTCCAGGTTTGAAAAAATTTCTTTCCATTTGTATTTTTTAAATAACTTTGGCAAGCTTCATGCGATTTAAATAAATTAGTGTTCGTACTATCTTTGAAAATTCATTGCTAACATCAACCGGACGATGTGCATTTGATATAGGAATCTTATGCTAGAATCGTTTAAAAGATGTAATAATATTAAAATATAGCAACTATTTGACAAAACGTGAAGATATACCTACTCGGTGCCGTCCCGTTCATTTCAATGTACTTGGCGCGAGACTATTGATTCAACGCTTCCGAAGTCACCGACGAAAGTTGCTATTTTGTATCCAGGACAAAATGACAAAACTTACTCGATTCGCTGTGTCGTAACATGGAGTAACTATACTTCGTACTAAGTATAGTTACTCATTTGTCGTAATAATGCTAAACCCTTCTAAATTTGCATCCAATCTACCGTCGCCACCGATTTTTTCATTTTCGAGCTTGGCGTTCCAGTATCTAATGTTCTACCAGTATGGCGGACCGGAGGAAAAACTCCGCCCACCAGATCATTCTGTTGATTGGCGTTTCGTTAAGTCCCACCCTTCCTGGCCATTACGATGGTGGGGGCGTTTATTGTGTCTTGTGGCTCCTTGTTTGTCATGTATTCCTAATACAAAGTCAGAGTTTTCGACGCCAAATTGCGCCAAAGTGACTTGAAAGTTGTAAGTAGGTATTACAGATATCTGTATTTAATCTTTGCTATTTAATCTATCAGATTTGGGTCGGGAAGCTGAGTTCGGTATCAGGAGAGTATCGTGGGAGAGCTTGGCGTTCCAGTGTCCGATGTTCTACCAGTATGGCGGACTGGAGAAAAAACTCCGCCCACTAGATCATTATGTTGATTGGCGTTTCGTTAAGTCCCACCCATCCTGGCCATTACGATGGTGGGGCGTTGATCATGCTTGTGGCTCCTTGTTTGTCATGTATTCCTAATACAAAGTCAGAGTTTTCGACGCCAAATTGCGCCAAAGTGACTTGAAAGTTGTGAGTAGGTATTGCAGATACCTGTATTTAGTCTTTACCTATTAATTATTTGATAATAAAGCACTTTCGTAAACCTCAAATAAAATTGTTTCAGGAAAGGTTGTAAGCATCAAAGTGTCAGGTGAAATTAGTGAGTTGCAAGGTGTCTTATTTTCAATTAGGAGTAAAATATCATCTACTTTACTCGATAAGCTGGATCAACAGCATAACTAATTTACAAATTAACTCAATAAACACTCCCTAATAAAGCTGAGATATTACACATAATTTGATTTATCCTCATTTCTACCCGTACAATATTGAATCAATAATACTCAACGGAATTGCGTCTAAATCTACTTAAACATTACGATCCTATTTATATTACTATGTTTTATAAAATCATATTTTGAACTCAAAACTCATTTTCACCCTTCACCAGCCATAGAACCTGCAGCGTTCTCTGCAATTGCTTGACGTTCTCCAAAGTCCCTTCCATCAGTTTCCAAAGCCCCTCCAATTTCTTGAAGCTGTTCAGCAACATTATGAGGCAGCCGTTCTTCTGTAGCACCTTTGTATTCTGTCGGATATCCTTGATAGTCCTGCTCACTGTATTGCATATTCTGATACATTTCATGATTCTCATTGTATCGAACTTGTTCTTCACCCTCTTCATATTGGCCCTGATTATATTGATCATATTGCTCATAAGATCGATCGGTGTACTGAGAATCGTAGTTTTGATTATCCAGCTGGTAATTTTCCATGTTGTAATCCTGGCCGTTAGTATTTCCTGGATTAATTTCTTGAGATTTGTAGTCTCCCAAGATTTGCTGATCTGATTGTACTTGGTTGGGATCATTAGAGCCAGGATGTAAATTTTCCATCTGACTGTAATCAGCGATATCTCGACTTTCATTCACATTTGGAACTGGATAATCAATGGCGTGATGATCATGTTCTTGTTTAGCATCGCTGATTTGAACTTCCCTGCTACGCTCGTCATTGTTAAGGTTAGTCTCAACAGTCGCCATTGAGTCTGTATTGGCAATGCCAGTGTTGAGGTTCTTTTCTGAGGGTCTTCTGGCTTTGGATTGATCATTGGCGAATTTTGGCCGCTGGTCTCCCAAGCCTGTGACACGGTTAATAGATGTGGTATTGTAATTAGGGTGCGCAGATGTCTCAGAATTATCTACAAGCATTTGAATAAAGTCGGAGTTTATTGAATTTTAAGAAATAGATTCGAGTAGAATTTAGAATAAACTTTTAGAGACTTACCGTTCTGATGTACCAACGAATCTTGTATTTTTGATGTAAGGTAGTTTAGGTTGCTTTGTAGACTGGCCATTTCTTCCCTAGATAGTGAGATAAGGACAATGAAATTTTTATAATTTCAATTAGTGCCACGTATTGATAATGTGATGAAGTATCTTTGTATATAAAAAGATTGTTTTTTATTTATGATCAATGATGACTACTGATAATTTTAGTGAACTTTAGCTGGGATTTGGAATTTCTGATACGTGCAGCTATTACTGTGCTGATAGAGGAGTATGAAGAGCAGGCGCTCTTGCAGAGTCTGAACGAACGGACTTCTTTTTAGGAACAACTTTAACTTTGAGATCGACTTTAACGGTGCGCTTCTTGGTTGCAGGAGGAGACGAATTAGCAGTCATAGGAATAGTAAATCCTTCTCGATCATCGCTCTCAACAAGTCCCTCTGTCAACACAGAACAGCCCCCCCGGTATAAAATCATTATGTAGCGTGCGATGGTTGAATGGAAGCATGTATGAACTGATTTTATGCGCGAGTCTATTAGACTAGGATCATAGTCATGAATTGCAATACAATTTTCTTAGAAATGCAAAATCAATGTGCAGCTGATAAATTCAACTACTATGATTAGAAATAATAGAATGTACTTCAAATGATTGTACTTGTGTTTGAGGCTGTTAGCTTCTAGCCGCTGTGTGAGAGATTGGCACTCGACAGATAGCTGCGAGACGACAGTTGCCTGATTAGCCAGGGCATCTTCTAGGCCAGCAACAGTCGTAGCTAACCACAAAGGAAAATTTAAAAAATGATTCATTCATCTTTCTCATTCAATCTTTTCAAATTTATCTCTTTGTGGCTTAACGACTTCATCATCTGCCCATGCTAGGCATAATGCCATGGCACCGATTTCTCACACAGAAGCTAGACACGCTAGTTTTTGTCTTAAAGTTTGTACTCCAGATCCTATCAAGTCACGATTTTTCGTTAAATTTACCATTTAGATTAGTTTAAGAGACAGTATACCTAACATAGGCACCTGCTGAACTTTTTATATCCAATTAAATCTCACCATGTTTTGTTTCGATGTCCATGATCATTGAAGTCAATTCCTTGTCACTTTCACCTCTTGTAGCAGCCCCAGGAGTTCTGTGTTCCTCGCTTGTTGTCACCATCTTGTTCAGACTGACCTATGAATATGTAAATAATGAATTATAGATAGACAAGAGCGTTCTGATACAATTACCTCTTTCTCAAGGGAGGCAATTTGCTCAGAGAGCCTCAAATTTTCGCGGCGACAATGAACCAGATCCGCGTCAGCCCGTTCCAACCTCTGTTTGTAGGAATTGATCTCTGATTGTAAGCGGCTTTGTTCTTGGCGTGCTTGTCGTTCAGCTCGTTCAGCGGACAATTTAGAAGCGGAAATTTCCTGCTCCGCTGCATCTTTCTCCGCAACTGCTTGACTCAGGTCGCTTTGCATTGCAGCTGTTGGAATTAAAAGACGGTTTCCTTATCTATAATGAGCGAAATAAGAAGCATTTTTTGACATTTACAATGCTTCAACTCACAAATCTTGCTCTGAAGTTCCTTTTTGAGTTCCTCAATCAATGCCTGTTTTTGCGTCAAGTCTCTTCTGAGATCTCCCATTTCTCTGCGTTGTTTTTCAGCCTCTAACTGCGATTTACTGGCCGTATCCCAGTGGGAAGCAGCATCTGCGGTAAGCTGTTCTATTTGCTGGCTGTACCTACGTTCGATTTGATGCCTTTCCTCGGCCACTCTGCGACTAGTTTCTTGGGCAGCTTCTCTAAGCCTCTCGTGTTGTCTTTCGAGCTCATCTCTAAGTCTCCGTGTTTCTGCTTCCGCCTGAGTTTTTTCAAACTGTGCATGTTCAAGAACGTCTAAAGTTCTTTTTGCCTTGTGTGCAGTATCTGCTTCCCGATCCCTCACCGAAGCAAGGTTTCTTTGAAGTTCCTCCAGTTTTGCCTCAGCCTCTCTTTTATCCCGAAGAGCTCTTTCCAGTTGTACTTTTGCCTCGGTATTATTTTCTCCGCCTCCCATTTCCAACAGACGCTTCAAATTTGCTTGGTTCTCTTCTTCAACTTTTCGAAGTTCTACCTTTGCTTGTGTAAGTTGAGCTTCAAGTTCGCTAATACGAGATTCAAAAACTATGCTTGGGCCCTCTAGTATCTTCTGGAGCCTTACACGCTTCCCTTTGCTTCCGGTATCTCTTTGAAGAGAATGATCATTTGGCTCCTGATTTTCTCCATCGGAATTATCGTTGTAAACGTCAAGAACTGACTTTAGAAACCCATTCTTGTTTTTATCATGGAGAGTATCGTTTTCCGCAACCACCTAATCCCATGAAACATGAAACATGAAACGTGATGCAAAACTGTATCAATTGCTACAAGATCTTCCTCACCTCTCTAACTCTCCCAAGTAGATTGCCGAGCTCATCTCTGCAGTACTGAGATTCTTTTTCCAATTGCTCTATATATTCTTCTTGCTTTTCTATGAAAGACATTAATTCCGGAGGTGCGGATTGTGGGTCTCTAGCCAGCAGAGTGAGGTTGCTGCATCCCCTTGACAGCTGTTGAGAATTTTTCGTTCGAGGTAAATAAGGACTGGATGGCGTGGGAAGGTTTCCAAGGAGCCCTTTACTCTGTGAAAGTTCACTTGCCAAACTACGGTCGTCAGTATCTTCTCCGGATTCGATATTTATCTTCGGATTGCTGCCTGTGTTGTATCTGCCACCTCTGTGAAGTAGTTTATTCTGTAGCGTCAAGGTTGTTAAGGTCATATCGTGCAGTATGGAATGTGCAATCATGATGTTTAATCACCTCGGTGTTGTTCTTGGATTATAAGACTCTGCTAGTAAGTATTTTAGCTTTGAAACTGCCTCTCTGTATGCAAAGTCCGTGTAATCCGGTCCTTTTTTTTTTATAGTTTCCGGTTTTTGGAACCCATTGAGTTTCCTGTGATGGAAAATAGGTTTTTTGGACTGTTTTAAATGCCTATAAAATTTAAATTTACCTGGACTTGAGTCTTTTAGATCGTCCGAATCCTGGAGCATCGACGCCAAGTAGATTAGCGGCTGTTTTTGGCCTTGCGTAAGATCTGAGCGGAAGTCTTGGCCTGACTAAAAAGGTGTTAGAAGAGTTGCCTGTCTGCAGGGGTGAAGTTGCAG
Organism: Athalia cordata; assembly: GCA_963932425.1. Lineage (NCBI taxonomy): Eukaryota > Metazoa > Arthropoda > Insecta > Hymenoptera > Athaliidae > Athalia > Athalia cordata. The sequence goes on along the minus strand of OZ010627.1, from coordinate 126,220 downwards.
CCATCGAAACGCCGTAACGTCCTCTTCTAGGATAACTGTTTGCCCCGAGCATTCTGCACGAACTGTACATCACCCTGATCGTGCACCTCTAAATATAACCGTGTTCAAGATCGATAATATTTCCTCTTCCCTCGAGACAATGTGAACGCCAAAGCTAGTAAAATCGAGGGATCAGTACGGCATAGCCAACCCCTAAACGGAGCCTGGCACTACTCAGAATTGCGTGTTGAAGGGCAATTTGCCCTCGTCAAAAGGAGCGTGAGATCGAAGAAGAGAATGGAATGGGAATGCAGGCAGTGAAGTCGCGACAGGCACCGTACCATTATGCCCATCCTCAGCAGACACCATTCGTGACTTACTGCCAAGTTATTTATCCCGCCGTACCATACATTGAGACTCTTTCTTTTCTACTCAACGTTTATTGTATTTAATATGTTGTCACAGAATCGTATTTTCAAATATTTATCTTTATTTATGCGTAAAAGAAACTATGTAATTATGTACAACGATCGAACTGACGGGTCCGTGGATTTTTCTTAAATCAAGGAACAAAAAAAAAAACATAAAATTACAGAGTAACTTCCACTTCATTCTTTAGGTTCATCGAAATTGAATTTGAAATTATCACTGGAATGTGATATTCGGAACAAGCTCTTTGAATTCGCATTCTCATAAGCTTCAGAATTGTTTGTTTCAATATTAAACCTTGCAGCCTTTTTGACGAATATTGATTTAAGTTTATTATTCTCTTTTTTCGGAGTCTCTGTAAACTTGACTATCGACGTAGTTTTGCCAAGTTTCTTCTTATCATTTTCCATCTTGGTTCTGTAATCTCCAAAAGTTGTCCTCATAAACTGCCGTTTTTTTATTAATGGGGCGGTACTACTTTTCAAAACATTTAGTGTTTTGTTTATGTCCAAAGATTGCTTTTCGCTAAGCTTGTCTTGAACCAACGCAGTCTGTAGCTGTTGGATGCACCAGCAAAGTTCAAGTTCTAGCTGATCTTCAGCCTCTGGATCTAGTCCAGTCAAACTATTCTTTACAGAAGAAGATGAATGCAAAGAGTCAGGCAGGTGTTCTGAAGCTTGAGATGGCAGTGAAGGAGGTTTGTTCTTTGAAGAAAAATTCTTGCCACCCTACAACAAATCAATGAATACGAATATCTTCAAAAGTGATCTAATAACATAAGTAAAGATTGTCAATTGTTTGATATGAAATGTTAAAAAAAAATATCAACATCCAATCAGTCTTCTTCTTGCCTTTATTGTTTGGGTTGAGCATAGATTATACTTTCAACGCTATTTAGTCGGTAATTTGCTGTTCTAAAATACCATCTTAAGGACAAAACCAACATAACCTCCGAGTGGTTTTCAATCGACGAGAGATTAGATAGAGATATTATAGGTTGATTGAAAAAATACGATGATCGAATGCAACTATTTAAATTTCCCAGTAATATGTCAGAAACTTCTTAATTCATTACTCACCAGTTTATATTTCGGCGGCATATTATTCTCGACTCATCAACGACCACTATTATCAAGTACTAACGCGTTGCAACAGACATTGTCTGCTACTTTGAAGTAGAGATAGTGGCGACCTGTTTTACCAACGGGTACAGAGCAAATGATAAAAAAAACAATAGTTTCCAATTCTTCATGCTAGCAACGCTGAAAAGTTTATCATCCCTCATGTCCCTATTACAGTGCCCTATCATGAGCGGATAGAAAACCACTGAGACCATAATGATGATCAAAATGATAGAAATGATAGACGGAGCATTCCAGTATCGATTATTGTATATTATCATCATTATTTGTTATACAAGATACACAAATTGTTTGCATTAGCTCTTGCTCTCCTTATTTTTATATTATAATAACAATAATTAATATGCAGTACATTTTATTAATTATAGTCGATTCTGTGAATTAAAATATGGTCAACGCCGTATTTACAATTTTAGAGACAGTTAAATGGGTTTTTTGCTTTCATTATTCTTCTCATTATTTTTTCAAGTGCGTTCAATTTACCTAATATTAATGTCGTCATTATCATGATCATAATCAGGAACATGATCAATATCGCTATCGCTATCGCTACCATTGTCATCATCATTTTTGTTGTTTTTTCGGTGATAATTATAATTATTATTATCATTATTATCAATATTATTATTGTTAGCGTTACTATTATGATTATTATTAGTTTCATTATTATTACGATGATTATTATTACTATGATTATCATTAGTGATAGTATTATTATTGGTATGATTATTATTCCGAGTAATATTATCATTATCATTATCATTCTTATTATTATTATTATTTATTTTTTTTATTATCGCGACCCGCACACTTTGGTATTTATAACAAAAATAAAATGAAATAAAATAAAATAAAGAAAAAAAAAACGAAATTCATATCATATATGTACAATACATGCATATAGATATTATTTTTTTTTTTTATACACGCGTAGTATCGATAATACAAGAGAAATATTACTATGTAACGAAGTCTGGTAGTCAATGACGAAAGCTGCAGAATTATGATCGAAGTATCACAAATAATGTGTGTGTCATGGTATAACATAAACAACAATTTATTAATAATATCGCGTATATAATTTATAGTGAGGAATTCATTTTGTCGATTAAAAGTTTTTTGTGTCTCTTTTAGAGTATATCACGTTTGTATAGTTCAGTTATTGGTTTTTCTCTTCTTTCTCTATCGACTTTTCGTTTTTTTTTTTGTTTTTGTTCACTTGTTAATCGGTTTGTGTTTGTGCCCTACGAATCAAGTATTTATAAATCATATATTTGTACAGATGCAAAAGAATAGAAGTAGTATTTTTGTGAGGATGTGAAGTAAAAACATTCACAACCGACGTACGTATGTAATATGTATGTATGCAATACATTGTGCCGCATGGCACGTTAGCCGAATTACAAAAGTTCCTTTACCTTTTTTTATTTATTTTCTTTTTTGTGAAATTCCTGTTTTGTAGTAATTATTATATGCGTATAGAGCAGCCATGTAGTGTTACTACCCTAGTTTTATAATATTTCTTAAACCATTACACAGGATTCAAATTTATTCATGTAATGTTATAATCAATTAATTCCGTATCGCATCGTACAATCTGATCATCATTTAGGGCACGCTGTAGGTGATGCAATTCGCAGCGTATTTTTTTGTTCCTTTCAGTGAGAAATTTTTCAGACATTGTTGCTGCTAATGCTGCGCCGCAGGTAGAGAGGACTTTGTTATATTAGATGATGCTAATAATAAATTATTAAAATCACCGCGATACTGATGTCGGGAGATAAATAATTGTTTCCCGGCGTTATTATTGATGTTGATGTTGTTGTTATTATTGATTCTACGGAATAAATTCAAGAGATGACACTATGGACTTCCGGTATCGTGGTGAAGCGAGTCACTGTCACTTTCAAGATAAGTTACGTAACTGTCGGTACTGTCCGGATGCTGACCCATGTCTGGACCTCCACCTACGCCACCTTGATGATGACCTCCGGGGGGAGGAAGAGGACCTCCTCCCCCACCTCCGTCGTTCATGGGACCCATCATCCCTTGGGGAGGTAAAGGGGGAGGCGGACCACCGTGGAGGTCGTAACCGTGCATCTGATCGGAAAAATAGAAGACATGATTCTTTTTAGAATCCTCATGGTTTTTCACTTGAAAAATTGGAAAGAAAAAATGAAGAGAAAGGAAATTAGCAAAATCAGGTATTACTTGAGTTCATATGGGGATCCATATACTAGAATTTCTTCTGTGATTTACCTGCGAGACTAGATGATGGAATGGAGGGGCGTTAGGATCCAGACGATCAAGGTCTGTGTGAAGAGCGAAGTCGGACAAAGCTTTCCAAGGCGGTTGGTATGCTTGAACTTCAAGCGGCGTCATTCCTATCGGACTTTCATGTCGTACAGGACTACTGGCTACCATTGGAATACCGTGCATCCCGCCGAAGCCCAATTTCCGCCCGTCCTGCAACGGAAAATACTTCGGATTATTAGATTTTGATTAAAATTCACGAAACAACTGCATGATCAGCTGTTAATGATTTTCGTCCGTACGCCAAGTTTAAAAAAGTTTGTTACCTTTTCTTGTTGCATTTGTTGTTTCATTGCGATCGTCTTTTTCTTATCCTTGCATCTTTTGTTCTGGAACCAAACCCTTATGACTCTTGGACTAAGTCCGGTCATTTCTACCAACTGTTCCTTCATTAGCGCATCCGGTCTGGGATTTGCTGCGTAACATGTACGTAAAGTGTGAAGTTGTTTTTCGTTCAAAACAGTTCTAACCCTAGTTGGCTTTCCATCGGATCCACCGCCGCCCTTGTGACCTCCAGAACCTCGAGGACCTCCAGTCCCAGCCTTGTGCGAACCACTTTCGGAACCAGAATCTGTGCATGGAGATACGAAAACACAAAAAATTAGGATGAGGTTTAATGGGTATAATATAAATATAAGATGATGACAGACTTTCTCATTGTTGTTGGGTGTTCATTTTTATTTTGTGTTCGGTTTATTTGGGGAAATATTGTTAAGAATATAAGTGGAGTCCCAACGAAAGAGCAGCGGTATGTTTCAGAAATGCAAAGAAAAAAAAGATGGAAGCACGCTCAATTTCAATGTCCTAAGTAAACGTGCTGTTTAAGCTGAGAAGCAAATTCGAGAGGCTTTTAGACGGGGTTTCTTTGATTCCAAAAGTCCCGAAATATTTTGAGAGCATAGTCCTGGGTTCTACGTTACATACTCTCCGAAGCTGCAGCGTATATAGCTCTTCTCGCGGCACCCTGTCACCAGGAATAGGTATACATGGTGTTATGTTTGAAAAGATTCTGCAGCGGCGAACGACAAAGCTTTGAAAATCTTCCGCTCAGCATGTTTACAGTTCAAACAAAATGTTATCAATTCCGACAACAAGTGAAAAGTTACGTGATCTCATCGAGACCTGATAACCAATTGATATTATTATAGATTGTGTTATAACATACAGGATATATGATTAGTCAACGGAGATTGTAGGAAATTTCTGTAGCAAATTACTTTTACACGAGGTATACCTACTTATATATTCATTGCACATTTTATCTGGTGTAAACAATCGTAGAATTGAACTAGTTTTGGTTTTCAGGATTCCGGTAAAATCTATAATACATAAGTACACGCGCGGCGGGCGTCTAATATATTCTTGGTTTCAAATCTACCTGCAGAGAACCTGCAATTACAAAATTTTTGGTCCTTCGGGTTGTTCAAGTTAGGAGCGATTCATCTGTGCCATGCAATGAACAGATGACAACCTTTTTGATAAGTTCATCTTTGATTATACCTAAGTAAAAAGATGATTTTCGCTTATAATATGCGCGCTTTTCATTCGCGTAGCCGGTTATATCAACCCAAATGCGCGTATCAATTACAACCTTGTAGAAAAATAAGAAACAAATGCAAGTTCAAGAAGTAAGATTTATTTCGAACGTGTTTACGACGTGGTCCAGCAGCTGCATCGCCTGCACGAGAATCAGGATATATAGTTATCATACTGCAGCTTAGCCTATAGGTGAGGAGATATAGTATTGACAATATATAGCTGCGGCTGCAAGAGCAACGCTTAAAAAATAAAGAGATGAAGAGAAATAGAAAGAGAAAAAAACAAAAATTCGGTGGATCTAAACGCAAATAAAGGTAAAAGTCGTGCGTCGATGTGTGCCCCGGTAGTTGACAGGGTGGTGTTACATTTGACACCTATATATCTTCTCAAGACTCGAAAAGTATAAGAATATATTATAATAGTCATGTGCGGGAAACTTATACCTACATGATATAATCATAACCAACTCTCCCATTGATCGGAAATCTTATTCAACTTTAGAAGACGACGAGCGACACAGATCCAGTTGCTATGTTACCGAAATCTTAATACATACCTATATCACACGCGTACATTTCACAATCAGAGTCTTCAAAAATGGCCAAGATGTATAAATATATCCGAGATTTCTAAGCTATATACTCAACTAGATACGCATGTATCCATACTAGTTGTACAAGAGAATTATAATACGCGGCAGCAGAAAGTTTAAAAGTCCGTTGCTCACGAACAATAATATAATAACCTACACTGGTATCATCGAGTAAATTACTATCCGCCTACTACTATATATGTTGTGAGATGAAGGGGTTAATTCCGTGAAGGATGCGCATAATATATATCCACATATACACGTATAACATCCCTGTATAACATGGACTGCAGGGTGTGAATTAGGGAGAGAATTTTAGCGGTTAAGCTCTGTGTAGCTGCTGCAACATCAGTTATGACGGTATATATATAGGAACAGCTACCTACCTAATATATGGTCTACACACAGCTCGCGTCGCGTGGGGATTATAATCCCGATATTAAATCCCTTGATCCCGAGAAGGTCCGTTGGTCAAGCCTTTATCACCCTATACCAACTCCAATTATCAACACCTAATTATTCCTCCTGATCCTATCGCGACAACCCTCGCCCAGAATTACAACGACATTGTGATATCCTAGCCTATTATATGTATACATTATTATCTGTTATTTCACTCGTGATCAGCGAATTTGCCTTTGATCGAAATTATAATGCAACATATATGCAGGCGAAGAACAATGGGGGGATACGATGATAGTTTTGGAAGCTGTATAATACACAGTTATTCAGAGTCATATTATACTTATGGAATGACCTATAACTGTAAATTAGAGAAAATGAACATAATTCCACTCACCAGACATCGATCCGTCGTTCGGATGTAAATGATGATTATTATTAGTAAGTGAAGCGTTGTTATTGTTTTCATTTCCAGTTACATTTCCCGGCCCAGAACAGAGTTTTCCACCTTCTAAAACGTCGTGATCGTGTCTACAGAAAAGCCCGTCGTGCCTCAGTGCAAATTCATCGCCCGGAACAAGTTGCCTCATGCAAGCCGAACACCGAAAACATTCGATGTGGTATATCTTGCTCTTGGCTCGCATCACGAAGTCGTTTTTACTAAAAGACTGACTGCACTTGTCGCATTTAGTACCAAACAACCTGCAATTAAAGACACACGTAGGTTATAAAAATAAGATTGAAGAAAGTCGATGAAAATAAATGAACAAATAAAATTGATCTCGCGATGTAACGTGTGTATTTTTATTCTATATATTATATTGCATTGTACGTACATATATATGTAAGCTAAGACAGTCTCGTTTGTTTTAGGATGTCAAGGGGAGAAAATTTTGGAGTCGTGTTTCCGACAGGCGTGAATCACGAGGAATCGTTTAAAAAAATTCGACAGGCGTTTGTTGTTGTTTCATGTCACCCTGTCAAAAGAGCGATTCGAAAAATCCGGTACTATATTGCAATATAACGTGATGTGCTGCTAGCAGCGTGGGTGTTCCAAATGTTTCCGTTCCGTATATATACTTATACGTCTTATACCTACATATGTGTATAAGCATACAAATGCCATATATGTACGTCCCGCCCACACACACGATTCGAAAAAAAAGTAACGAAGTAGGTTTAGTTTAATTATAGAAGAAATTGAAACACCGTCTGAAAATTATCAAGTTCTTACCTCACGTAATCCCGTTTGCAGTACGTTTTACCGTCGCGAACAAAACACGTGCAACTTTCGTCGAGGAATTGCTGACATTCTGCGCACTTCAGACACGCTGCGTGCCATTCTAGGTCAGGTGCAACTCTTAGTATCCACTGATCGTGAATTCTACCACCGCATCCGACGCAGTGCGAAGTTCTACTCTCTGTAAACAAAAAAACGAAGACAAAAATCAAAAATAATGTACACCGGATAAGTATTAAAAAATGAAAAGGAGTAAGTGCCATTTAAAAACAATTGAACTATTTTGATATGACCGTTTTCAAATTCGGGGATTTGCACGATGGGTTTATATTTAGGATAACGTTAATTATAACGTGTGATCTAAATGATGAAGGAGAGAGAACATAGGAAGTATATTTTATGTAGTCTATGCAGGAAAGAAAGGGAACAGAACCTGCCGGTTTAATGGGCGGAGTTATTCGAATGTGTGAAGCGAGTCGTTCGTGTATAAGTATGTACGTATGTCAAAAGTGGTTCTGGGCGGAGTTTTGTCCACTGGGTTTGAAACTCCACCCCTAAAAGTTAAGCCGCGTTCACCACATCGTACAGCAATATAGGTATGTAACAAAGGCATATGGCTACGTGTACGTGTGTATGCGTGATATACATATTACATACATATGCTTGTATGCATCACATGTACTGCATGAATAAAATCTGCGCCAGCGCGCAGAGTCGAGGACTTATATGCCTATAATACACCCCTTCCAGAATAAGATACGCGATATAGGTACAGAAAATTGGAAGATGCGCAAGCGCAGGATATTAGAATCGGCGTAAATGCGCGCGCTGCAGCGAATATTAGGGGTAGGCCGATAAGCCAATTTTATTCGTCCCGTTGGTCAAGAGAATCCAGAAGAAAGTTTTTCAAATTTTTTCCAAGTGACAAAACAAAATAAAGATAAAGTAAGAAATGATGGTAACAAGAACCGCATGAGTTGCAGGTTTATTGTAGTGCATAGGATAATCGTATACCTTAGAATTGTCTAATATGGGCTGCAAGTCGATCAATTTCGCATTTATGTATATATATATGTATTAAACCTGTCCTTAAAAAGGGTAAAATCGGATTTTGATGGTCTCACCCCTTAAATTGCTTCGAAATAATATAGAAAAAATGCCCAATTTTTGTCAATTTTTTCCCTCCATATTTACCCACCCCTCAAAGGTCCCACTTGTTCCCATAAGAAATAGCATTGGTTTTTCGTGGTGTTTAAACGATACCTTTCAGTCGGATTTTTTTTAAATTTTCCAGAAAAAATTATACATACTGTAGACCAAAAGATGATGATGTAGGTATATACCCGCAATTATATATCATAGCTGTGTAATCACCTAATAGAATTCTCGAAATCCCGATAACTAATTCATTCCTTATAGATATAGTCACGTTGATCGATTTTATCACGTTATACCCTAACGAACTACTTCATACATAGAATTGTCTTATTTGATTTTTTTGGCGCTTTTACGTGGTATTTTATGGATTATACATATTGGTATATCCCTATGTTTTTATTTTTTTTTATGCAGTGTGCAATATAACGACTGATCTTTGCGAATTTATGTATGTAATATGTATACATAATATATCATCGTATACGTTATTTTGGGAGAAGTTGTCAGGATCGACTGCAGTAAAAAAGAACTCGATTTTGAAAAAGGAAAACGTGATTTACTCGATGTTCCTCAACATTTTTTAAAAATATTTGACATTCCCATGTGAAACTATAATTATAACGGCTGAAAACGAGACGGGTGTACCTAAGCTCCAACTTCCCTTTACTTTCAATGAATTTTCTGGTACAATTACAAGGGTGTATCCCAAAAAGCATATGCAAGCGTACCAAAAAATTATTATAGAATTATAGTTGTTTAACTGCGAATGAGTCTGATGGTCGAAAAAAAACCATCATATACGATTCAATGGTATAAAATATATATATATACCTAATACCGACGACCTCGCCGATTTTAACGACCTTCACATATGTTGTCAAGGACATCCTCCTGACAATGATGAGTGATGCGTGCACGTAATTTTTGAAGTCGTTATTTAATAAAAAGTTATTAACAAAAAAAGTTTCGAATGAAACGTAATTTTACATCATGTAAATATATGTATACCTATAATACATTATAATAGCGATGTATGAATGAATGGCGATATGGAGGAAAAGCATCAATTGTCGCGATTTGTTTGTTTCTTAAAACTTTCGTTGTATATAATAAAATAATGGTTCAAATAGTTTTCAACGTTGGTTAGCGTGATGTTCTTTCGACGTATAATAATAGTAAAAGTATGTATAAGTATATATATAGCTGTAGTATAAGTATAGTATGATATACTTTTTTCTTATTCACTTTCTAATAAACAACGAGCGACTTGTAAAATTATTGGAACCTTATACAGATCCTGTCAATCTGTTTCTTCGTACGCCCTTCCGGCTGCACTCTCGAAATTTGATATGTATATAGGTAGGTATGTATATCTATGCAAGTGGTTATAACATATACGTATACTCATATGATGATCTCAGCTCTCATGAGTATATATTCATATATATGTATAGTTAAAAATCTAAGATAACTAAATTCTGATAATTAGCGAAGGTGTTAATGAAATACCGCGCGATCGTATATATAGCGCGCGCGAACCTGCAGAGCACAATATATAGCATAAGAATTAGTAGGAGGAAGATGAGGAGTTGGGCGAGTAAGGGGGAAGGGGGAAGGGGGAAGGGGTGGGGTGTAACATCAGCATGGGTCGGCGTCGGACACCCAAGTCGGCGTCTCTGAACTGCGGCAGTCGAGTGCACCTAACCAGACATTCCTAACACGCTTTCCGGCGCCGATCGCCGGTCACCCGACGACTGTCCCCTGCATGGCGCCCTTATAGCTCATGCTGCTGCAACGCAACGAACGCCTTTTCAGCGCATTATTATCCCTATAAGAGATCCGAATAAATCCCTAAATCCTCAAATCCCTATACTCATGCGTATACATACAGTTATCCTCCCAATATATATACACACAGTTTTTATCCCTCTCATCTATTCTTCCGCGTATGTATATATAGCTTTTAAAATATATAAAGGCAAAGTATCACGAGCTTATTCGATTCGTGTTATATATAAGTACACATATAAAGTGCTTCGTGCAAAGTTTCCCATACCTTATACATAATATATACTACCCAGAGCTTTATAAAATTCACCTTATATTTACTTATATATACCTATATGCCTGTATGCATGTATACGTACCAACACGACACCTGCCCTCCAGCAATTTATGAGGGATATAAGTACGAGATTTTCATATAATATACTCTATTATATGGTGGGCTTGCACATCATTGCAGAAGAAATAAAAAAATTAGGATGTCATCATTGTATATAACTATACAAAAAACGTGGAAATTCTGGGAAAGAGAATATTTTTGAAAAAATTCGATAACGCGCGGTTGCTATATATATACGATTATCGCGAATATAATAATAAACCGCGAGATCGGAGCGTGAAATGAAAATGAAAAATTTCGAGTTCCAGGACTCCGGTGTATAAAAAAAAGGAGTATATGGTGAATATGGCGATGCGACGATGCACCGCGGAGACCGCGAGCTAATCCCGCTATAGTATAGAAGATACTAAATTTAGGATGTACGTTTAAATGAGGCAAAGGTTGTCTTTAGATATCCCTGTAGAATTTATGTAGGTGTTACAGGTCGGGCTTTATCAGTGGCCGGCATTCCAAGGCGTCCTGTCGGCGTCCTGAAGGCAGGAGAAGATGCAACTGCAGAGCTGCTGCTGCTGCGGCCGCTGCTGCTTCTGCTACTTCTGCTGGCGCGGCGCCCCGACGTCGCCGAAGAGCAGGTTCTAATTCCGCTTTGACTCAGTTCTGCTGCTTTAATCTTCTTCTCACATACATATATACTACATGCTTATACATTATATATATCTGTATATATCGACGCTCGGTGACCTGCAACACCGCGAGTCCTTCCAGAATATATAAGGTTTATATATATACGAGTTTCTTTTCCTTATTTTTTCTTTTTTTATCATTCATCAACTTTTCATCCCATCGCCATCGTGATGGTAAATGTTGCAGGTGTCGATGCGGGTTTCAATCGAGTTTTTATATATAATACATATATTATTATAGGTACATAATTGAGATTAGCGATAATTATAGTTCGTACCGCGCATCTGGATAATATATGTATATAAATATAGCTGTAGGTATATCATAATAGCTATTATACACCCGCATGATGCAAATCAATTTACCTGCATTTCAAGGTTATGTACCCTCGTACCAAAAATCACTCTCAATTAAGCATACCCAATTATATATAACTCGCGATTGGAAATGCAATGAAAATATTCGAGAATAAACAAATAAATAAATAAATAAATTGTGCATATATAAGCTAATTGCGGCGATCGTGCCTTTATGTTACATAGGAAGGTTAATATCGGTTTTGGGTAAAAGTAGGTATGTATAAGGAGGTATATAATGGGGTACACAATATGCCTATATATAGCTACTTAGGGTAGGTATACGTATCTATACTTATATTCGATAGGATCGTCTCGAGCTGCTCTAAGCGTTATATATCCTTGATCTTAGATAAGAACCTACGGGAATTAAGGCTTCTTCCTAACTAAGGAAAACATGCCTCGAGTTCAACTTGCAACTCCTTGGTCTTATTGCCGTTTACTGCCGTACCACAGTTGAAAAATATATGCGGATCCGGAAGTCATCAATTTACGGTGCATTTCCGGGACATGAAACGAAAACAATAATACAATGACTAGATGAATAAAATTCATAATATTTATTATACCTACTGATCGGTATACATGTAGGTAAATACCCGAAAACATAATTTTGAAAATTGTCTTGAAATTAAAACAAAATTAAATTGACAATTGCTATAGAAGGGCGTAAATAATGAAGAGAAAAAAGAAAAAAAATTGAAGTATTCTAAAAATGATTCTTTTCAATATTGATGTGTATGATTTTTTATAATATAGATACATCCGCAACGTATATATGTTTACATACATGTATGCGCGGTGTATATAGGAGTGTATTTCTGAATTCCAAATTGATCTTCGTTAAAAATGAACGTTCTGAAATTCCGGTATCTGTATATTGCCATATATATTATACCGAGGAAACCAAGAGGAAAAAAAGAAGGAAAATCGTTTTGACATTGACAGAAGACAGGACTGCTGGTGCAGACGTCCAGCGAGCTATACGACGACGGTATCCTCGAACATATACCTACATATATCCGGAATGAAGACGTATAATATTATAGTCCTGAAGGACTTTACGTAAGGGTGCAGTGTTGGTATTTCTTATGCCACAGTTGGCTTTGCGAGCTCTGTCAGGTCTACGGTTACGTTTTTTTTGACACCATCTTTTTGGATACAGCTTCGCAACAACCCCCGGACAGCGTCATCGGAAACTCAACATACATATAGCACGCGCGCGAAACGGACTCGACCCTGCTAGGCGCCCCCACCCCGCATGTATTGGTAGAATTTTCATTTTCTTCCGCTCGCTACTTCCGTTTTATTTTTTTATTTTTCACGGGTTGCAGGGCGAATGAAGGGGGTGAAGAAGAGCTGATCCTACAAGATCCGTGGTCAGGTGATTAAATACCTGGACTTGAGTGAAAAATTAACAAAATACATTGACATGGATAAAAGAAAATAGGCAAAAATAAATTAATTTAGAAGCAGTATATAATCACTGTTAGAAAACCAACAACGAAATGAAATGTAAGGAATATGAGTATGGACGTTGCAGGCCGATGAAAAAAATTACAATGCACAAATTAGAAAAGTGTTAAAAGAGAGAGAGAAAGAGAAAGAGAGATAGTCCAAAAAATTCATATAGCACATCGACCTGGGGCCATGACCCTCGTCATCTTTAAGTTTTTTTAAGTGACATGGACTCTAGTTTGGGCCCAACGACACTCGAATCAAGGTGAAATTTAATCACATAACATAATTTGTATACATGCATACGTATATGGGCGTACAGGTGAGTATGTATGTATATATATACATATAAGTCTCTCGTGTTATATAAGTCTGACTTGCTCAGTTGGTTTCTGCGTAGGCCTAATTCAATTGCAGGCGTCCGCCGCTCCGCAAACACTCATGATAATTCAATCAGCCTCAATCCCGACCCCCCGTCGCCAACCACGTATAATAATACTGCAGTATATATACCGCGCGCTGCGCTCTCTTCCCTTGACTAAACTTTTACCCCAAACGTACCCCCAAATTTCGACCTCTGCACGCGCCCGGAAAACTGCGACTATATCTATGTATATACCTATACATTATATACATTGCAGTATAGAGTCGACACACATGTATACGAGGTATCCATGCACATATATTTATATCGCTTTCATATATGCGGTCCCCCAACGGAGTCCATCAACGCTGCATGATCATGATGATCATCATGATAATGATGATGATGATGATGATAATGATGATGATAATGATGATGATGTAAATAATTATTTTATATATGTATATAGGTAAGTGTTTTTCGATGTAAATAATTTACAAATAAATATACAATGTGTTCCAGACTTGGGACACTGTTGTATTTATATGTATATTATACAACGTATGAATCCTGAACAGTATAATATAATATATCCAGCTATTATAATAATTTTTTTTTTTTCATTTAAAGACATATATGATTTTTTTTCTTCTACATAATAACGATGCCTGGACTTATAAACTGTGCGCATAGTATATAAATCACTATATATACATATATATATGTAGGCATATATCGTAAGATTAGAATGATCTCTCATTAATTACATCGATTATAAATACACGTTGCTTTCAGGTACAGCTATACTAAATACAGATTTTCCGACAATCATATTCAAACATAGAAATTCTGCACCCTGAAGCGTGCTGCATTAGATCTCAGTCAGTTCATTGAACACAGCTATAGTGATATATGTGTATGTATAATTGTGGTGAAATTCGCATCGGGTTGTCGCCCCCCCCCCCCCCCCCCCCCCCGGCCCACTGGCAGATAAGTTTTCGGCATTAAAGAATCTTTCTCTCCACCATTCATGCGGGACACGTTCACCCTAAACGTAAGTATATATAAGATATACATTATATGTGTAAGGTGTGTACAGCTGTTCTATATAGCTAGTATATGTATAGGCTGGTATAGCACTTTGCCTGATTAAATCGCAACGACTGCTCGGGCTTTTATACGGAATATTATACCTATATGTATAGTATATCCTGTGTATATATGGAGTATCTATATGTGTGTATTATATGATACATTTGTGGACACACATTGCGCGAATTAGATCGAGACGCTGCATGTGTATAATTGAATAAATGATGAAAATAATTGATAAATTAGAATAAGATCCTATTTATATATAGTAAAATTTTGAGGCAGACGATTTTTTATTTTTCCAAAATGCAAGCGAACGTTGCTCACGTTTGAAAATATATAACGGCGTGACGTGTATGGGGGAAGGTAATGAGGAGTACCACGACGATACCTACTTTGAGAAAGCGGATCTCCGGATTCGTCCTGAATTTTGACGGGTGATATTTTGAGAGACCTCGGAGGTCCCTGAAGTCCTAGGGGCCCTGGACCGCCGCCTGCGTTGGCCCGTTGCATGGCGGTGGGCCCCCCTATTGCTGAAACTTTTAAATTTCTTCGAGCTGTATCCTGATCCGATATTAACGTACCGTAACACTTGTCTAACCAACGATTTCTTCGATTTATTATAACCGTTGAAAAACTCAATATTTCAGATCCTCTGTTATTATTATACCAGTCGTACGACGGCGTCGCACAAAACGTTCTCCTGTACTTAGCCACTCTGATAACTTTTAAAAAGAATTTATCGTTCACAGCTCACTTCGATTTTTCTTCTTTGTTATTTGGTTCTTTTTTTCTATAAAGTCGTTAATAGTTATTCAGTTTTATATTTAAACCCGTATTATTATAAATATTGGACAAGGTTTTTGTTATTTTCCGATCACCGCAATTATTTTTAAATTTAATTTACGATGGTCAATTCATATCAATTACCAATGAAATTGACGTTGCGTGTTAAATTGTAAAATATATAATAAATCAAAATTGCACTTCTATTATATTATATATATACAACAGCTCCAACACTTATATTATCAGTAATATAATAATAATAATGTTATAACTCGATGAACAATTATATATTACAATTATTAAAACTTATCACAATTATAAATCCTCATATTCATATTATATAAAACACGCACGCACAATTGATCAATTTTGCACATTCGACACAATTATATACAGATATTAACTTTCTATGCGTTTATTTTTTATTCATGCATGCTTTTATTTTTGTTTTGTTCCTTCGTTTTTCTTTCTCTTCTCTCGTTCACGCGAAATCGTGGACAATATTTTTGGCGGGTTGTTGGCCGGTGTGATGTGTTTGATTGATGAAATTATTTATTTTTGGCGCTCCGCGCATAAGCTGACCGAAAGATAATTTTTCTGATAATATGATGTGCGTGTTTGTGTGTTCGTGTGCGTGTGCGTGTATATTTGTTTTTTCTTTTTTTTTTAATTAAATTTTGTTTTTAAGCCCCGACAAAGTTGACAGCGCGGGGCCCTGCGAGGCACTGAAACTGAATTCGTCGGGTAGCCGCCCACGGGTTTAGTTTCCCCCACATAACCTTCACAACCACCACTACCAGAAGTAGAAGTCGAAGCAGAAGCGGCAGCAACGGCGAGAACGAAGCTGCGAGTTCGATTTCAGGAGTGTTGGTTCCAACCATCCGCGCGCAACATAACGCCAGTGGCTGTTCCACGCCTCCCCAGATTCCCATTGGATAAACCCTGCGATTCGGTACACAAAATGGCTGACACCCTAATCGATTCCTCGTCGACGTCTACCTCCAGACACACACCACACCCTCCCTATGCCTCTCTACTTCGGCATTCTTTCTACCTCCTGAGGGAAGGGAACACTGTGCAGACTGGAGCAACACCGCGCCTGCATTGCAGAGAACGCGGATGGGTAAAGAATTTTTCATTTTTTATTTAATTTTTTTCCTTCCCTTTTTCGAGGACTTTGTGCGGCCAATAGTCGGAAAGTGCTACCTAAATAGGTATTGCCAATATAAAGAGGCATCACATGAAAGAATATCATATTTTCGTCTAGAATTATAGAGCTGTCCGCAATACATCCCAGTTCAGAGTGTTGAATTTTGAGGATTCGATGCGCTGAACGAATAAAATATTCAAGGACCATATGTCCTAATTTGCATGCAATGCACTATATATATGTTTTGTGCAGGTTTTCTCCCCAAGACATATAATATTCCCGTAAAAATTTCATGCTCAACTTCATGGTATATATATGAAATTGAAATTTGCGCGAACTTGAATTGCCGGATATAAAAAACAATAAGAATTTTATGGTTTGAAGATGCCCAACCTAAATACCTGAATATAGGCGGCCGTATATCAATTTTTGGTGGCTCTATAATGGATTAATTGTCCTGCAAAAAACATAATATTTCCGGTACCATTCGAAGCTCGGGATGAATATCTCGCGCAACGACCATCAATTTGAAGGACCTTCGCGCAGGAACGAAAAAAAAGATAAAAGACAATTTGAGCCTCGAAAGTAATTCTTTGTGTATAAGGACGGACCGTAGACGTAATAAATTATTAAACAGTTTGGATTTGTGGAAAATACTTTTATTATAATAAACACAGGTCTTCTCAGGAAAATCACACAACACCTCACTCTCAACCAAAACCAGAACAACCACCTCGTAACCCCAAACAAAACCCCCGAACCACGCCTCTCAATTGAAACTCACTCTTTTTCGAGCGGTATCATTCCATAGCCGGCCCTTCTCCACCACTATCGCAATCATCCATTCCCTTTCACTCATAATCATCTATTTCCTTTATATACATTTGGGAATCTATAGATAATTGTGATGACAAAGGTTACGATGATTTTCTTTTTTCCTCTTCCTTTGAGCTTTATATATTATATATGTTTCGAATTCTGTATGCACGACGCCGAGAATTTCAATGGTCCGAATTATAGAGGCGCCTTGCATGTATTTATAGGTATGTATAATACCTATATGTATAAAATTGCGGGTATTGACAATACATCATAACGAAAATGTCCCGTAATCTAAAGTTCGGAATAGAAACCTCCGATTTGTCCCACATATCCCTGCATAATATCATCAAGAAATTAGATGCAGATCAAATGAGTGCAGTTCGTATACCCATATTATAATATATTTGCAGTTTCTTCTATTTCATTATTCATCGATGAAGGACGTACGATGTTTCACCTTTTTTCATTTCTCATTTTTCTATCTTTTAGTTTCCGGTAGGTAGTCCTTATTACAAGGAGTTCCGAGGGGGGTCGCCGCGACCGTCGCGCGTCGCCATATTATTATATATGAACTAGTCACATGTCGAGTCGTAGCCTGCAGCCACTCGAGTTTGTAGCGCGTTGTGCAGCAGGAACTGCATCATCGGAACAAGAAGAAGAAGAAGAAGAAGAAGATCAAGTAAAAGAAGGAGGAGGAGAAGAAGACGAAAAAGAAGCGCATCTGCTTCATGTGCAGTTTGTTGATAGTTGCCGCCGCTGCACAGTTGCTAGCTTTGTCGGCTTCTTTCTGCTCTTAAGAGATCGAGCTGTTTAAGAGGTTCTTCTCTTCTGCAGCTCTTCCGCTAGCAGCAGGACCTCTGGGGTTAAAAAAAAAAAGGAACGAGGAAAAGAACAACAAAACTAGTGTAGATAAAGACCAATATATATATATGAAATATATACAGGGTGTCCAGAAAGTCTGGACACGGCTTAATAACTCGAATACGGTGAAAAAAACTGAAAATTTGAATTCGGTTCCTTTAATGATTTTTCCCGAGGAATCGAATGGTCGAATCAGATTTTGGATCCTATGGCCCTAAAAGGGCCCCAGAGGGCCCAACTTTGAAATTTCAAATGGGAACCCTATTTTTTTATTCCATATTTGGATTCGGCGGAAAATTTCACGTACAGATACGTGCCCAAAACTTTCAAAATCGTGAGGCCCTTCGTAGGGCGCCTAAATAAGTTTACAGGAGCCAGAATGGCGTGAATCGAAATTTGAACTAGATACCTCATTCTTATTTTCAAATTTCAATCCAATGAGGAATTTGACATTTTAGACCTTTATAAGACCAGATATGATCCCTGTATCCCTTTTTAGAGCCCAATAGAAGATTAAAATGTACAATTCTTCAGTAGAGTAATTTTTCAATCTCGAAACAAGTTACTTACTTCAAATTCAAAGTTTCACTGTACGGGACTTTTAGACATTTTTCGGAGCCCTAAAAAAGGGCGTTAAAGGTCTGAAATGTCAAATTCCTCACTAGATTGAAACTTAAAAATAAGAATAAGGTATCTAGTTCAAATTTCGATTCACGCTATACTGAGCCCTATAAACTTATTTAGGGGCCCTACAGAGGGCCACAGGGCTTGAATGTGAAATTCCGCACAATGGATCAAATATTGCAAATAAAAACAAGCTATACACTCAAAATTTCGATTCACGCCATTCTGGGCCTTGTAAACTTATTTAGGCGCCCTACGAAGGGCCTCACGATTTTGAAAGTTTTGGGCACGTATCTGTACGTAAAATTTTCCGCCGAATCCAAATATGGAATAAAAAAGTAGGGTTCCCATTTGAAATTTCAAAGTTGGGCCCTCTGGGGCCCTTTTAGGGCCATAGGATCCAAAATCTGATTCGACCATTCGATTCCTCGGGAAAAATCATTGAAGGAACCGAATTCAAATTTTCAGTTTTTTTCACCGTATTCGAGTTATTAAGCCGTGTCCAGACTTTCTGGACACCCTGTATATATATATATATATACATACATATATACACTATAGAAGCAAAATGTATAAAAAGGGCACAAGAAAGAAGAATAAAAAAAAACAATTTCAAGCCCGGTCGTAGTGAGAGGTATATATATAAAAACATACGTAATAATACATTATATACGTCTGATCTCTTGATCCGTGACGAAACCAAATGAAAAAAAAAAAGAAAAGGGAGCAGCGATCGCACGATCTGCAGGCTTAGATTTTTTTGGGTCAGAACGAAATGGCATCATTGCTTATGGATCCGCAACGATGCGAAGATAAATTCCTAAAGACTCAGTAGCTACTTTAGCTACCGTATAGTACTATGTATATTACATTATATAGCTCGCAATTCACGCGTATTTTAGCACCAAGAATTCTATCGTATTATATGGAATATGACGTTATATTTATATGCGCCCATTGCGCTAGAGCTTTTGGTGGTTTATATTATGTATACCTATACTAGCTATATACATACCTATATATATACCTATTTAGCCGCGCCGATCGATCCGTGGACTTATGCCTTTGTGTGTACCTATACATGCATATATGTGTATAGGTATATATGTACACATGTATTCGCTGAACAGTATAGCCGTATCCTGTCCAGTGATGCGGTGTTGATGACGTTGTAAATATGAGCAATATGTTATTACGCACGCATGTATATTCGAAGAAAAGCATATACATATCTAAACATGATATATATCTATACACTGCATCTATACGTATTCCTATTTGAGGGTTATCATCGGACCGAGCATGGGTTGCGTTATAGTTTTCAGAATTTCATGTGCGTATGTATTAATATCTATATATATAGAGATGTACATATATATAAGTATACACCTTTATGTGTCCTTTAATAAATGTTGAATACGTGCAGCCCATATATTATTATACATACTTATGATCGTGTGTATATAACACTGAATATATGTACAGGCGCAATGGCCCCACTTCTATCATATATACCTATGTATATGTACCCATCAATGATCTTGACTATAATGTCCTATAATGTATAAGCAATACACATATAGGTAACGTATACCCTCAGAGGTATGGAAAATATATTACACAAATTATCTGATCGGAAAAATCACTAAATCGCATGCATACTAATGAGGATTTCTCGGATAATTGATCGTTACTACCGATCCCATAGTAGCTGTGTACACACGTATTTACAACCTCGACTTCTACCTTCATTCCAGAAAAACCCCGATGGTCGAATATTATACGGAAGAGGGGGGGAAAGGGGGTGGTTGTAAATTCTTGGATCCTAGATTAGCAGCGACGTGTACACTTATATACACACCTTATATACCTATGTAACTACATGTATATATACCTGTGTATATGTGTATATACAGGGTGTCTCAGAATTCGCGCCAACTAAGTACGTAGCGTTGTTCCTCGTAAAAAACTGAAATAGGGAAGTCGAGGTGAAAATGTTCTAAGTCTGACAGGTAAAAAGTTACAGGGTGCCAAAGTCCCGCCAATCGGCGTGCACCGTCACGTCCGTGTGCCACCAACACGCCGGGCGTAGCGGTATGTTGGTGGCACACCGACGTTATTCCAGTCAGCGATTGGCGGAACTTTAGCACCCTGTAACTTTTTACATGTCAGACCTAGAACATTTTCAACTCGACTTCCCTATTTCAGTTTTTCACGAGGAACAACGCTACGTACTTAGTTGGCGCGAATTCTGGGACACCCTGTATATGTATATATATGCATATATGTGTCCGGCAGGCGCAGCGTAGGTAAATATTTGCCCAATTCTTTTCTCTCTATTTTTTTTCTTTTCTCTATTTTTTTTTTTATATCTTGCTTCTGCACAACTCTATTAATGTCCCTCAAAAATAAGCGCGGGCGTTTTGTGTACGTTTACCATTAGGTAAATACATATAGGTAGACGCGATATGCTACGGATATAATAAATATGTTGCTTCTGCTGCACCGCGCTGCGTATAAGGCCAGGCGCCATGGTTTATGGCGAGGACTGCTTATACCTCAATAACTCAACAGTAGGCAGGTAATGTAATAATATGCGGCCGTTTCAGATTGTTCCTAAACATCGGAAGCAACTGATCGGGAGTCAGGTATTATAATATACTATATAGGCTATATACTAGCTTGGCTCAGGGAATTATAGTTTTACTGCGCTGTATACAGGGTGATCCTGAATTCAGTACCGAACTTGTAAGGGATGACCGGGTGACCCAGAAGAAGTAATTTGAGACGAGCAACCCATGGTCGGAGACGTCGCGGTCAGGCCCTAGAGAATTTTGTCTCGTCAAGTCCTGAATTAATTTTTGATTTTTCTTTCTTGTTTCTTTATCTAACATCGGTAATGAGGTACACTGCCTATGAATGATAATTTTATAAGTGATTGGATATCGTACACCCTGTATAAGCTTCGGATATAGGCATACATATGAAATAAACAACGATCACCGCGACACACTCGCATGGCATATATACGTAGAGCGATATTCGTAAGTTCCTCCTTTTGGTTCTCCGCTCCGCATTTTGGATCATGTATAGTATATATGGATCTACATACATGTATACATACACATGTATATATGGCTATATAGCGGTGTTATCTCGCCACGATCTCGCCCGGCTAAAAGCTTCTCCCTCTGCCTTCTTCTTCGCCCCGCGTTTCGCCGCCGCCCCCTTCTTTGCCTCTTTCTCTTCTCTTCTCTTCTCCTCTCATCTCCTCTCTTCTCTTCTCTTCCCTTTTCTCTTGAGGTCCCTGTTCGCCGTGCTCACCCTCTCAAAGCTTCCATCCCGCCTACCATCGTTCAATCTTCGAACACCAACACCGTGGTACGATTTTTAGAATCTTTCTCTCCTCCTTATACCTCACCCCCTTCTTTTTCTCTCCCTCTTTCTTTTCTATGTCTTTTCTCTTTCTCTCTGCGCTCTCCTTTGTACTCTCTTTCTTCTCTCGTGTCGAATACGTCGAGCTACAGAACATCGGAACTGGTTAACATCTTGTAACGCGTGTTCGAAACCTTCGCACGATGATGTTCGACCGTTTGCTGCGCTGCTCGTATACCGATGCGGCAGCACCTGATGAATATCATATACACATGCATCTGCGTAGAGTTTGGTTAGGTGAAATACGTTAGGATATTTAATTACTTGTATAAGATCAAATTTTCAACCCGCGTCTGGAATTTCAGAGAAATCATAATTGACGCATCCGCGATGACACTTACCTATATGTATATTTTACATATATGTCGCACAGTGTGAATTATTCCTGTGATTGCAGCTGACTGCTATATCTCTACTGCAGAGTTATAATAATGGCGACGAAATTTCCTCTGTGACAGGGGTTGGATGCTACAGGGCCTGGAAGAGTCCTTGAAAACCGGGTCGATATGCTCGACGCGCACCTCCGACAGCAGCAGCAGCAGCAGCAGCCGCAACAGACCCGGAGGGTTTATCCAGAATCCTCGTAGCTTCGAGTCGAATCCGATAATGCTGCAAAAAATGACATTTTTCTAACGGAGAAAGAAATTTTTCACCGTTTAGAATCAATAGTTTTTTAAATGGTCACTTCATTTCACCTGCAGTTCGCATACGACGTTCTTGGAAACCAATTTTCATAGCCTCAATTCCTGAAACTTATAAGGACCGGATTCAGCATCTGAATTCTTGGAATTCTGATATCACTTTCGGATTCTACGACCCCAGAATTATACACCCATGACGACGTGCCTTTCTTGACCTAAAGTATCGAGTGTTTTCAAAAGCGGAGTCAAACAACGCAAAAAAACTTTACATAAACGCGCCGCAGCTATATATACCTATGTAGATACATGTACATATACTGAGCTTATGCTTTCGTTGTACTATAGGCACATGTAGAATACGCGACATCTTGTCGATGCACACCTATACGTTCAGTTCTAAAACTTGATTAACTGCAATATCATTGCAGGAAAATGTGGGTTGATGGGAATGGGAATAATGAGAGTACTTTGGATCGTCGAGTGGAAGGTGTTGATTTTCGCCGGCCTGTTATTATATACCAGGCCAGCGTGACTAGAGTGAGAGAGTTGCAGGAGATGGTATTACAATAAAAGAAAAAGCGAACGCAAAAAAAAAAGAAAAAAATCTGAAAGAACGAGTCGCCGCTGCTGCTGTTGCTGCAACTGTGCTCGCGGTTTATTTTGCTGCTACATGCGGCTATATAGGCGAAAGATTGCACTTGCAATTAGCTCATCGGAGCGCATCCGTCCAATCCATTGCCCGCACAGTGAGTGTTGAAGAAAGTTATACGATATGAACGAAATAGAACATATACATTAATTCAAAAAGACGTGAGCTGGCAAAGTAGGTTCTAAAATAATTGCACGAGAATCTTGGAATTTCGTGCAATTACATTTTTTGATCGCTACCATGTTACATTACGATAGTTACCATATAATTCTTATACCAGGTAACAGGTGATGTGAAAGGATTGGGTGCGTTAATCTGCCTTCGGGGTAAAAAAAAAAGAATGAATTTAGAAAGAAAAAGAAACAACAGAATGAAAAAAGCAAAAATGGGGATGGGCGCCCATTACGCGCTTTGACATCCGCGCCGCAAGGGGGGCAAGAGGGAGGGTTGATTTTGACGCAATAGTGGCTGCTGCCCTACGGTAATGGATCCCTAATTCGGGACGACCCCATATAACCCTTACGCTATTTAATATATGTGTAAATGTATGCACATTATACGTACACATATAGCTATAGTTATATCAGGTATGCATATTTGTGTCGCCATTTACATGTAGATTTTATTTTGTAGGCGCGTTTAATAGGGAGGGTGGTTCAAAGAAATACTCGAGTTTCAGATTTTCATATTGGTCGAGATTTTGGTAACTGATTCTCACAAGAAACCCATATCACGAAGATTTCGATGAAAATATATATATACAGGGTGCATCCCACTGTCGAAAAACCTCTTTTTATGGATATTAATAAAATAAAATTAATCAGGTTTTCACTTACATTGAAAACATCCCGTCATGCAGCTGTACAAATGCAGATCTATGACCATCCATTTTGGACTGCTGCAGAAGCATTCTTTGCGGGTTCGTCGCGGTCATCATATACAAAAAAAAAGTAGAATAAAGAAAGGCGCTCTTTCTTTCTTTCTTTTCTCCTGCTCTTTTTTTCTTCTTCTTTCCAAGCAGTGCCCTATAACGTCAATACATACCTACTCATATATACCTATACCTTGTATAGTTGACACAATATTTACTTTTGACCGTAAATATTTATTCCCAATGTGCAGCCGCACGTAGTTTTTTTTTTTTTTTCTCTCATTCTACTTTCTTGAGGTTAGTGCGCGGCTTTTGTCGGGTCTTGGAGGATCGGCGATCGCAGTCGCCGCCATATATAATACACAGATAGGTATGTAGGTATACCCAGGGTGTTTCAGAACTAAATGCAAAAATTTAAAGGGCTGATAGAAGGGGCCAAGCTGATTGTGAGTAAATTCACGTACATAAAGAGCCATAATTCGCATCAGCGATCGAGCGCACGTAACAACCGGACTGCTGACCGATGAGTATAAGCTGTGTAATCCCAGCGCAAAGCGCGACTATTTAATCGATCATATTTTGGGAACGGTGAATCGGAGACCACATGTTCTATACCTGAATTTACTCAGCTCAGCCCCTCCTATCTCGCCTTTAAATTTTTGCACTTACAATTAGTTCTGAGACACCCTGTAAATATGTACGTGCAGCTTTACGTGGCCTGCATTTGACTTTCCTGTACTTATGTGATAACGATATAATTTACAATAATGTAATTTTCCTCACATGACTAGTAAAAATTTTATGAACTACGGAAAATATTAATATAGTAAAAAATGAGTGATTGGTTTGGCGTGCAATTTCGCCTGGTATTGTACCTACCCATACCGCAGACATTATACAGATGATATGTGATGCGTGATGCTTGATCGGGGACGCGTCAAGTAATTTAAATAAATGTGTAGACCGATTATTACCTCGTGCAGGCACGTGTGTTGCTGCAGGTATAAAAGTCAATGCGTGGATCGCGTGTTGTTACACACCGTGACTGACTAACTGACCGCGGAGATATACATATGTGTACCATATTCTGTATGTATCTACCTACATAACTCGTACATAAAGGGTGGCTCACTGAAAACAAAAAGAAAGACCAATCATAATTTGAAAACGTGATGAAACGCTCAAAGCGTGAACGGATGGTGTCAAAATTTTTTTGTTCTAAGCGGAAAGAATGAAACGTTTGTTTTGTTTTTGCAAATTGGAGCCGGCATTATGTGTTATGTTTTAGCCGGCGAGCCTAGTTTTCTAAACGATCGTTCACGCATTTTGAAATCATTTTTTTGGTCACTTTTGTGAGATACGCCCTTCTGTCTCTGCCCCCTTGATCCGTACGAAATAATAATTATATACTATGCACAATCTAGGTATATATATGTACACTTATGGTGACTATATCAATACCTAAGTTCTGCTTTTGCGCAAAGTCAAATTTGTTTGCTATAAGCTCAAAGGTATCCCCGTATAGATGGATGGATGGATGGATGGATGGATGGATGGATGGATGGAATCATCGAGGATAGAAATAATCAGGTAAACAAACCAAGTGAAGTACGCTATATACACATAAATGTATGTACAGTACGCGCTCATCATCTGTCGTTCTTTTATCTGTTTTTCTGTTTTTTAATATTTTTAGTATTATTTTTTTCAAGATTTTTATTTTTTATTTCACTTTGATGTTCTTTCTCGCGTCACGTGGTTATTATAAATCCCCAACATTTTACAACAAATAGATAAGCGTACTACACATGGATATCGATATATATATATATATATATATGTATAGTAACGCAATCCAAGCGCATATCGACATCATTTAAAATATGAATTCTTTGAATAAATTTTTCGATATTTCACATTGTGCGTAATTTTGCGTGCAACGCAAAGTGGCAAGATGTAGCTTAGAATACATACGCAATAAATTCACTATACATACATAGATGTACATATCTACATATACATTAAGCATATAACCTTGAAGCACATAGTATATACCTATGGATGTACATACACCTACCTAGTAAAAGTCGAGACTTAACTGTCAAGGGATGTTCTAACACGTGATCGTGAACGGCAGCTGCCCCCTACGGCCATATGGCGCCTCGAGTTCTTTCCCCCGTTTGTCCAGAACCTCCCCCCCCCCCCCCGCTGCTGTGAAACTCGCCACCCCTCAACCCCTACCCCCTATGGTGCTGGTCATCTGATAAGAGGAGATTGTGACGGTGATACAACAATATAACTCGCGTTCAATGTGCGCGGGCGCCTGATGCAGACGGTATAAAGCACTGTAACAAATTATACGCCTCATATGTAGTACATATAGGTAATATGTGTACATATGTCATTTTCTATAACCACGGAGTACACGCGGTTAAAAATTGTTTGAAAAAATTATGCCAAACCAAAGTGATGTAAATGTTGTGAGATTTGCTGATTTTGTTAATTTTTTTGTTTGTGTAGGTAAATATATAATGATTTTGTGTGCAGCGGTGAAAATGATAATCTATGTAGGTAGGTGGTATACGTAAAGGATATAGATGAGGCTCGATATATCGGTAATAAATTAAACTAGGGGGTTTTCCCCTCTCATGATACTCACGGCGCAAGCGATAAAATCGTTCGACTAGCTTATATTCGAAGTAACAGCAGCGGCGGCGGTAGCAGCAACTGCTATAATAGTCGCCTGGTTGGTTTCGGTTTTCTGAAGCGCGTGTACTATCTATATGTATAGTATATCGTGTACATACATGCATGTATATGTTGATATTTGCAGTATAAAACCGCATATGAGGATATACGTGCGGCTTCTAGAAAATAGAGCTTCGATCGTCGCATATCGAAGGGCATATAATGGCTGAGCAAAGCAACATTGTCGTGTGCATCAGTCCCGCGCCGTATATACCGAACCGGAAGTGGATGGAATCGGGGTAACATCCGGACACGTGACCAACGCGCAATTAATTCATTACGTCGATCGTCTATTATATTATGTCCATGTGTGTATAATATATGTTTGGCGTCGAAGTCGTTTTGCCTTTTCCCATATAACTGCCTTCTCCTGCTCCACCTTCTCCTCCTCTTCTTCTTTTACACCCTAGGAAAAATCATGGGGCGCCAAAAGCGCAAGGAAATATTCCTCCCCTGCCCTTCTTTCCCGACTCCTCGCCCTCCTTATTTCCCTTGAAAACGTCGAACTGACTCCTGGGGGGCGTCACTCACGGAAGCGCGGTTCCGAAGGACACGTGACCGATGCAACGGCGGCAGCAGCCATACCACCACGATCCACCGTGTTCGAAATCCATTGGTACCTACTATACTAATGCTGCTGCGGCAACAGTCGACACGTGACTTCCAATCAAACTGTATTGTTCAGATATGGTATAATTCACCCCGTCACCTTCTCATACTACAACTATATACTCTTACCCTATCGGATCAATGCGGTGAGCGGTTAAGAATTATTGGACATTTGTTACGTGTACCATATAATGGAGCTTTGGAAAATTCAAGAGACAAATTTGACAAAGTGGTGGTGACTTTTTGAATTTTAATTCCTCAATAGCTCGATCGGAGGAATATGTAACATATCGATGTTTTCGAGCTTCGAACTACCATTAAGATTTTTGATACCATATTCTTAATCTCTGAGAACCTTGGAAACGACACCCATGATTCCAACTTTTTCTTTAAAGTTCGGTCTTCACCATTTTTTATTGAACAAGAAAATAACGAAAATTTTTGGTTCTTCCACGAGAGAAACACGTTTGCGATTATACAGCAGTTGTACACCTAGTTTTTCGTATTGGTCAATATTTCATATCGTCTGCGTATAAGGGAGCTTGTTCAATGGGGGGGAAAACACTTTGCCTATACTCCTGCATGTCACCCCGACGGAGAAAAGTGCCGGTATAGAAATGTAAGAAGAAGCAAAAAAAGAAATGATGATGATAAGTGATCGAGCTGTGGACAGTCCATTAATCTGTTGATCGCGTACTACTACATCTATACATACCTATAGCTCTTCCGTAATACCCCTTGAAAGATCTTATCCTGTAGGGTCATTATATGAAACAAATGAGTTGCCGCTATTCAATTTTTTCAGCCTCACCAAGATGCGGTCTACCATCAGATTTTTTACCATTAAAAATCAAGATCGGTCATTCTTTAGGAATGACCGCTAAATTGATTTTTTCTATTATTCCAGAAAGTTTATCAAATAACCTTTGAAATATCGCTGTCTTCCGCTTCGTCTCTTTTTTGACCCCTTCTGTTTACTGTCACAACAATGCAGCAAAAAAGAAGGATGTAGAAAAAACAAATAAAAAAAAGAGCACATCACCGCACATATCATCAGGAAGTATCCAGTATCCGCAAATCGTCATGGGGTAGTGTGGGAAGTTTTGGATAAAAATATTGATCGTTAACTTCCGGTTGGGTATACAATAATAACGTTGGAGAAGTTTGAGGTGGAATACAATGAGCTAATTATTCGGGACTCCTCTGGCCTGCCCCGGAAGCGGAGAAAGCTAAGCGTTGCGGTGGCTGGAAATGTCCAGACTCCGGGCAATATCGAGAGAATTGAACGTCGTCGATCGTCATCGTCATCCCTTCGAATGAAGAACTATAAAATTGGAAGAGGAACGCGAGACTAGGAAGAATCGATGGAGGGAAAGAGAGAATTGAAAAAAAATAGAACTAAAATGAATGGCCCGCCACGCGACGTCACGGAGTGTCAATTAGAAGTCACGTGACCGGACTACGTTCGGCGTCATTTGTCAACGAACGAACGAAATGAACAACACACATATGCAACGCGTACCAACGACATCGCGTATACCATGGTAGCAGTAATACTGCAGCTCTCGGATAGTCGGATCGCCACATCACACTGCGTGTTTCGACCCCATTCATCCCTAGGGTAACGTCTTCCGCACGTTTGAGACGTTTCGATGTCCGTTGGTATAGAACAGAAGAAGAGAGCATTTCTGGGATAGTTTTTCTTCTTTGGGTTTTGGACGGCTCGCGTGACGTGGGCCGATGTAACCTTTTCCCAGATTTTGTATTTTGGTTCTCTTTTTTCCGGAAACGGGACTGAAAGATTCTGGAAAAAGGATCGAGGAAAATCTCAGACAAGCGCTGCAGGTATTCGGACGCTCTATTTCAGGAGAATTCGAGTGACTCAATTGTAACCTTCTGTCCGACCGATGTGACGTGTTTCATTTCCGGTCAGCACGGGAAAAGTGACGTTACACTGGAAGGGAACATGGAGGAAGAAGAACCACAGATGACGATCTGAAGAGCGATCACAAACGCCCCCCTCGTATGTTTGTTCAAAAAATTTGGTACGCTCCGGGTAACCGTAACCGATCGTTCTGAGTGCCTCGCTCTATTGTGCATCGTACTGTAATCCATCATCATTAAAAATAGTCTCCATATTCGAGAATCCTCGATGAATAGCATACCGGTAAATGCAACTGAATAATCCGGCATTATAATACTACTTAGGTATTTATTAGGGTGGCGATATGTGTTGAGCTTTTTTTTTATCTCAAGTCACACTTTAGAAAACTAGCTGAAACTTTTGCAAAAATATTTTACCCATGACCAAGTGTTGATCGCTGGGAAAAAATTCGGGAATAAAAAGAAAAAACGCTCGAAACATTACTACCCTATAATATGATCTATACATAGATGTGTGTGGTATTAGAGAGTATTTCGAGGCCCGTGTCCTAGTCAATCCGTTTGGGTTGGTCATTGGCCAATTGGAGCGGATAGAAATTCTTGGAAGGTGAGTAAAATAGGGTGGTTAGAGTCCCATATCGACACCTAGTATCTGCAACGTCATTGGGACGACAGACGCGTGATGCGATGCGAAAGCCGAAGCCAAAGCCAACGCCTTTCGATGACGCGTTTTAGTATAGTTCACCTGCGGAACTGCCGTCGCGCCGATGCCCATGCCATACCAGGCCGTTCAAGACGAGCCAAGAACTGCCGGCTAGCAGGCTAAAGACTATTATCCATCTGACATCTACGTCTATTATCGGATCTTACATCAAGAAGGCAAAGCTGTTGCTGCTGCTGCTGATGCTACTACTAATTTGAGTACTTTTTAGACAAAAAAAAAGAAGCAAGACAAAATCGTCCTCTGTTCGTCCATGACGGTTTTGAATCTGAACCGTGATCCTGAGTCTTGAGTGATGATTATCTCCAACCTGGAATGATTATAAGAGTTCGGACCCGAAATGGTTTTTGATTATCTTGATATGAGAGCGAAAAAAGCTGTTCTTTTTGCGAAAAAAGTTTCGGCAAACGATTGCTTGTTCGGAAGAAACTTCGATTCCTCGTAACCTAAACGTACGTGCGAGAAACCTTTCGCAGTACTTTCCGAAGTTCTCCATCTGCAAATAAGAATCTTTTGAAGTAGCTGGGTCTTTTGGTGATTTTAATGATAGAAAATATGATTTCTATCGCAAGGTCACCCAGGAATTCGGTAAAAGTTCTACCGAACCATGCAAAAAGGTCAAAGTGTGTCATCGATGAAAAAAAAGAGATGTGCAAACTTGGCAGTTGAAAAAAGGTGTTTCATAGGGGTACATCTAATTTTAGCATTTTCTTTCCGCTGAACCTGTATGCAGTCAGTAATGAATCTGATTTGGGCGTCTCTCTAAAATGCGCAACGAGGCTTGACGCAGAAAGTAAACCCCATGTACTATACTCCCTTGCTATGGTTATTATTCCGAAGTATACATACGTAATGTAATAATCGGGGGTGTACGGTGGGCCATATGGTGTCCCGTAGAGTTCGATGGGCCTGCAGTGTGGCAAAGTGAAAAAGTGCACGTATGTGTCTGCGAAAAACACAGTGAGGAAAAACGAGAGAGAGAGAGATGCATTTGTCCCTCGATCTTCTCTCTTCGTAATTCTTCCCCACCCTCTCTCTTCCTCTCTCACTTTACCCGATCATTTCGGGTACCCCCGATGTATCCATAGAGTGTTCCCGAGTTCTGCATCACCCACCGTTATGGTATAACCAGAACAGGACATCAGACGAGGGGTCCTGATTAAATCAGCATTACACTGGCTGACAAGTCCACCCTTGGTGGATTTTTCATGGTATTAGTTTATACCTGCGATCCCAACACTATTCGACTCATCCGTGTTTCTGTGTTTGTGTATCTGTGACTATACATGGGCTGCTGCTTGTTGAAATGACACCAAATGTCGGACTAGGCTGAAGTTGCGCGTGGAACGGTACAAGGACTTTGCACTTCTCTTTCTACCGTTACAACTTCTGCTGCCATTGTGCCACCGGGGGCTACTCTTTAATCATGATCTGTAGTGTAGAGAGAGAGAGAGAGAGAGAGAGAGAGGGAGAAAGTAAAGTACGGTGGCCTGTGATCAGTGGAACGGCTTCATGATACGGAATACAGTTCATTCTATAGTGGCGCAGCAGGAGAGTAGGACGAGGATGAAGAGAAGGAGAAGAGCAAGTGGGGCACAGGTGTTCGCCATTTTATACTATAGGCTGACCCCTCTGCTCTGGCTATAGTAAAACCCGCCACTACCTCCACTAACTTATTATACTTGTTACGATTTTTATCCGAACATGTTGCACTTTGCGTTCAATTGGGCAATTTTACAAATTCAATCGGGCACGCGCGCCAACCCGATCGAGTGCATGAACTCAGTCAGATCTCGGATGAAATTGAAAAGGGGTATAAATATAATAAGAGGGAAAATTAGGTACATATGCGACTAAATATACCGCATGCATGTATAAAGTACGGATATATATGTATAGGCGTATGAATATAGAGTATGCTAGTATTTTAAATTTTGTTCCTCATCGAGATTATCAGCGGGATTTCCGAGATGAGACTTGAGATTAGGAATGTGGGGACCGAGGGCTTATGGGCCATTTTAATGTGTTTTGAACTCAAGAACACGATTCCGTCAACTAAATCAAGCTCGGAATAAATCCCATCGAGATATCCTTATTTTTTCACTTTTTCGAGCGATAAATAACCAATAACTCGATCAATTCTATAGACAGATCAATTTAGCTCGCGGATTCGGATTTCTGAGGTGAAAATACGTTAAAAAGGTCTCTTAAAATCGATTTCGCAAATACTTCGTTTGTGGCCCAAAAATCGAAGAAATCCAAAGGGGTATATCTTAGAGTTTTGTCGATTTTGGGGTCAAAAATGAGGTATTTTTAAAATTGATCGTACGACACTTTTCTAACGTATTTTGATCTCAGGACCGAGAATCCGTTCCTAAAATGTGAAATGTGAAATGGTTGGGACATTTATACATCAAGTGGTTATACCCGCTCGGTGGGGACGGAAATTTGTCACCTTAATTCGTTGACTACAGCTTATATTGGAAAGCACATTCAGCCCATGCGGAGAATATGACGAGACGAGAGAAAAGAGAGAAGAAAAAAAATACCGAAGAGGTTGAAGAAACTGAAAAACGGACAGATAGCGCTAATTCGAGCACTCAGCGTCAATTAGCCAATTTCCTTTGTCGCGTCAACCTTTTTCTCCCCACATCTCGAGGTATCACGTCGTCTTCCAACAACCCTTCCTGTCTCGAATCGCCTCGGGACAGAATCTCCACGCCGAAAAACCTTCCTCGACAACTCGTTCCATGTGTCCAAATGTAATGTGCGTGTGTACATAGGGAAAAAGGTGGGAGCTAAGTGAGCTGACTAGAAATATGTTTTATGAATTCAGTCGAAAGTTTCCAAATACATATTTGTTTTTTATTTTTTTTTAATTTTATCTATGTCTTTTGTTTAACGTGCCAAACTACGCCTGAAAAAAAAATTTCATGCTACTAATTTCTCGAATACTATATTCCGATGCTGCGGACCTATACCTATCTCTCTTTTTCTCTCTTTCTCTCTCTCTCTCTCCCTATTATATATATATATAGTTATATAACCGTATATGTTATCCGAGTATAAGCGGGGAAACACGGACGTGAAACTCCCGGTGAAAACGAGGCGCTCTGCACACCCCCGCGCTAAAAGCATATCTATGTCGCGAGCGATGCAAACAGAAGAGAAGAGAAGAGAAGAGAAGAGGAAAAGGAAAAGGAGGTGGAGAACGCGACGAGGGGACCTCGCTTCCTATGTAATATGTATATACATATATTACATATATTATACCTATAACACATACATACGCGCTTACATTTAACTACACACGTTTGTGCATCTCCTCACACGACATGTGCACTGATACGCAAACGCACGCACAGAAAAGTGCATATCAAATGTATGTGTATATGTACTATACATACATGATATACATATAGTACATACTTGGGAATCGTAGCACAGTTCACTATTGTGCATAGATATTTGTAGGTATACACGCTGTAGATAAATTTGGAATATTGTACGCACATATACAAGTAGATTACATATATACATATACATATACAATATACATGTACAATAGGTACATGCATACATAATAGTATCCCTTTGTGCATATACCTATAATGTTGGCGTATGTACATATACAAACAAAACTATTTGCGTCTCAGGATTATGACAACCGCATATTATACATGTGTACGTATATATTGTATGTATACCGCAGATAGATTGTAAATAATATACGTACATATAACATCCACATGTGTGGCGCATAGGTTGAATTATAATTATATATATCTTTGTTTTTTGCGAGCCCCCTGTTTATATACGAAAATCGGAAGAGGTGGATGATGGGGAGGAGGAGGAGGAGGAGGATTGTAACCCGGAAATCCCACGGGAGGACGTCAGTTAGTTCATCTTCCTTCTCCCTTCTCCCTTATCCGGTCTACCCTTTCACCTTCTCTCTTTGTTTTCACTGTTTACCATCGATGATTGCGGTTAATTACAACGCCGTTCGTCGAATGTATGCACGTATACAGCTATGCGTACATAAGTATAGGTTTATATAGTTATTTAGGAGTATATATATATACGTCTATTTTCTCTGTGTCAATCCCTCAACTGGACTGCACTGCACGCTGTGAACATAACGATATCCCGAGGGAATTTATCATCCGTTATTACGGAGGAGGTCGAAACAAAATCAGTGTGTATCCGTATACACGGGCATAATAGGATTCATCTAGTCCATCAGTTTTATACGACAGCGAAAAAATTTACAGTTTCATCATCGAACTCTTACTTACTCTTACATCGAAGACTTATCAGTTTCCAACTACATCAGCTCGATAACGAAACAAAAAGTCGATAGAAACTTTGCCGATTGTTATGAAACCTGCAAAATTAAGGAAAATAATCCATGAATTTACAGCGAAGAAATAAAGGAAAAATCGAATGAAATTATGATCATCACCAAAAAGTACAGAGTAAACAATAAAAAAACGTCCCGTACGAATACGAGCTCCGAAGTCTTTCGCAGAGTGCGGGGACGCGGTGGGTCTGAAGGGAGGTACTGGAGTTGGGGGGGGGGGGGGGGGGGGGTCAGGGAGACACAGATGCGCCTGTTTTGTCGGATGACTCGCGCCCCCGGTGTCACTAACTCACTTGTACCCCTTAGATATACCGGGCATTATACGTACATGACGAAGAATATAACTCGGGGGGTCCGCAATGTGGACACAGTCAAGGTCCGTCGAACTCCTGACTGATTGTCTCTCTCTCCAGGGTCCCTCTTTACGGGTGTCATCATCACCGCCCAATAACTATCTCTATGTAAATATAGATTTATGTATATACGACCTACGTACGTATACATACCCATTTAACGTTGTCCAACAATATCCAAAAATTTCGGAAGCGGCCGCACGATCTTCTCTTGTTTCTATAAAGATATCTAGAAGAACGTCTAAAGATCTCTCTGAAATTTGCGTGGACAGAACTGTGGATATACACAAGAGCAATTGTGAAACTCTGAAAATTTTGTCTCCCCAGCGTTAATATAAACGCTGCGTCGGGAGTGAAGAGGAAGGGGTGATAATTGCTAAAAAAAAAAAGGGGGAAGTGGCATTGATTGGGCTGTAGGATGTGAGGGATGGAGGGCAGACGTGGAGAGATATATATAAATGTATCTGAAGTCGAGTGAACGGCTCACTTCCGATTTCCTTTCGCGGGACTATTCGGGATATTAAGAGCAAAAGCAGCAACAGCAGGGTGATGTGAGGGAGGAGGGAGTTGAGTTGGTTGGACGAAGACAAGGGTGGTTTTTGAGGGCGAGGGGGTGTCGCGACTTTAGAATGACTGCAGAGTACATCATGCGAATACCGGATACGAATTGGAAGGACCGGTTAATACCAGGATATATTAGGGCGACGATTTTCTATGCGTACGGGGAGACAATTTTCAAATTCCCCTTTATAATACCGCTGTTCAGGAATTAAAGCTGAGACTCTCTCTCTATGTGTGTATATGTATATATATATATATATATCCATTGTCCTGGTTGATCTCCCCCTTTTTTCTATACCTAACCCATAAAACCATCCCCGTCGTATCGCGTTGTAACACAAAAGTAGAGTTGACACTCTAAATACGAAAAAATTGAGACGTGAAATATTCATTTCCGGTTAGCACGCGATTGCGGGAGTTCAACGGCTTGGAAATATAGTACATAGCATAGACATATACAATTGGAATACTTTCACCTACCCCGGAATTATAATTTGAATCGGTGAACGGTCACGGTAGAAATAAAAAATAAAAAAAAAAAGAATGAAAAATATCGAGAAAGAAGGAGTTTCAAGTCGAACAACCGGAAGCTTTTAATGTCTTACTAAAACGTCTAACGTTACGGTAACTTCCTATAACATCTCTCTGCCACCGCATGTCAATTAGAAAGGAAAATGTCCTCAATGAAAGAAGAAATAAGTCAGTCATTTCTTGAAGTATCATAAAAAATGGAGAAGTTAGCGATTACTATTTCAAAACCGGAAATGGAATTGGACTGATAAGCCTATTTTGGAACATCTACTCGATGAGAAAAGTATCTCCTGTTCAAAATCCATACACATCAGTTCAGCGGATCGAGTGGGATCCCGTTCACAAGAAATACAAGGTCACATTATACGTCTACTCCCGGGACTACTTGTAAACCTTTTTTTGGGTACCAAAGCGTGCTCCCTAGATCGTTAAATCGTAGAGATTTGGTGATAACTCAAGTTTTCATTTCTCAGTAGGGATCGTAATAGCTTACCTCGCTGATGCGAGAATAGTTGTTGAAATAGAGAAAAGAGAAGAAAAAAAAAGAAGAAGCATCGCACACCTCTAATCTCTGGAGAACCAACAACACCGTTGCCAGACAGCATCGAATCTGGTGTGCAGAAGGTACTGGAGGAACCATATGAAATAAGTAATCCTGCAGATCATGTATAGATAATATAAAAGAGCGTTTCGTACACTGCAGAGGGCGTATCCTTGAAGGGCGTGTTGAACGCGGGTGAAGAGGATGGAAATGTTTTTGTCCACGGACGTTTGACCCATTGTCTCTACAGGGTGTAATTTTTGCCCCTTGGGTTCTTGGTTCTTTTGGTCGGCTGTATGCGTACTGCACGTGATCATCGTCGTCGTCATCATCATCGTCGCACTACATCGTGGTATGTGTTCTGAATTCAAGGCTAGGTAGTCGGAATAGCGACAATACACGCGTGTGCAGCTACAACAGAAATAAAAGCGAGATTCGAACTCCCAGTTTTCTATATCTAAAAACACCACCCCGAGAACTAAGAATATATCGTACAATGCGACAGCAATCAGCGTAGGCGCGCCCCATGAACAGCGGGACAACTTTTTTCAATAGCTTGGATGAATATATGCGCGTCTTTATTCCTGCAGGATTTTTGTCCTGGTTTTTCTCTCTTTTCGCCCTCGCCAAAAACGAGGGATAGCTATCCCTGAACGAGAAATTCATTCCAGGAGGTGATCATGGTACAAATTATATGCTATACATCCACAGCTCTTCTATTATTATTTAAGTACGCGGACTCGCGATTCTGGAAAACGTTAAGAGATTGGAAAATAAGTCGTGTTTTCAGGCATATCCGAACGCAACAATCATCTCGGAAATTATGACACGGCCCTCAAGGATGTCTGGTGGTTCTCTGATTGTGAGTATGTCAGGTTTGCTACGATTTTTCAAGGTCTTCCAACCCTATTCCTAGCACTATTCAAAGTTTTCCTGCCGATTATTTCCGATCCAACTCCAGATTCTCTAACGTGACTCGAAAAGAATAAGAGGTTCCAACAATTTTTTTAGACCCTCAACTAGCTCAGGAATCGAGCAAAGTTACAAAATTTCTCATCATTTTGCAAATTTCTCTTTTTACCGATTACGACAAATGTGGTAGTAATTATTTTCCAAGGTTTTCCAAGGTTTGTCTTCATCTCTGCGGAAAATTATCAGAAAATGATTCACCCGTCGACTAATCATCTTTGGTAATGATATCCGTAAATATATATGCGGTATAAAGTATCCCGTGGGAAAGGTAATATTATTGTCAATTGGAATATCCTGTAGGAATGGCTCCCAAAGTTTCGTTTGCGTACCTAGAAACCAGGATCCTACCTTCCTTCGAAGTTGGAAGTCTACCCCCTTAACTTTTATCTTCTCTCCTCTTCGTTGTTTGCCTGCGAGCGGCTGGCGGGTTGGTTACACGAGGGACCTAAATGCAAACAGGGATCGGGTTTCCCTGGTGCTTATTCGGAACGTCGAAAACTGAACGCAGCTCTCTCTTCTCTTCTGTTCTCTTTTCTTCTTCGATGCAGAGCGGCGAGTTGAGAGCTGAGAGCGAAGTGCCCGCAGGAGGGAAGGGCGATCTCCTGTCCCGTTAGTAACTCGCCGATTTTAACCCAACCCACACATAAACCCTGTTAAAGGGTGTCTTGTTCCAGGGAGTTGAAACGGGAGATATTGTATAGAATGGAAACATTTTTGGTCGCAAACTGTATAAGGGTTGACTCCGTGAACCCAAAAAACTCTCTCTTCGAAGGTCCCTTCGAATAACGAGGATATCTTTTTGTTTTATCTTTTTTAATTTGTACTATTGAGATTCTGGAATTGAGGTTCTATGTAATTGCTTGCTCACCTCATAAAAAATAAGAGGATAGTTCGAATTTTAACATTTTTTCACTACATTCGTCCCATAACGCATTATATCAGCTAAACTGAGCTTTTCTACTCTCTGTAAACTTAACCTCTGTACGGATCGATCATGTTCATCGGCGTAAAAGGGTGGGCGGTTTTATAAACCAACGAACTCACGTACGGTACGTAGGTAGAAAACGGAAGGACGAACCAACGGACATATATATATATATATATATATATATACAGATATACAGAAATATATATGTATATATACATAACGGGAACGGGGTTGTAATAAGCGTAATGGATATGGCACCCCCGCAGGCTGTGCTGCACGCTTCGACGAGGCATCGCAGCCATCCAAATCAACCCCGTGTTATCCTTCTGAATGGGGTAAAGGTATACCTATATACATCGTTTACGTGCGACCTCCACCCGTCACACAAATGCCCACAGAATTGTTGCACTTTCCAATCCAAGCGGTTAGCATTACTATCATCAACCACTCCGGAAAATAAATTTCATCGAAAAATGAAAACTTTATATTTTTTCATAGTTTTCACGCAAAAAGGATTTTATTTTTCTTTTTTTTTTAACAATTACCCTGGTCATCATAGAATCAAAAAAAAAAAGTTGGTCGACCTCCATACAAGAGCGAATAAAAATAGTTATGTAACTATCGATGATTTCTAATACATAAATGAAGCTATTAAAATAGACATAGCGATACATATATGTATACATGGGTGTGTGCTAATGCGTATGCATATCACTCACAATCAGCACATATAGGGATGAAGAGTAGGCGTCGTGACGCGTAATATATTATGCAGCGGCGTTAAGTGGTCTTTGAAGACCGGGGTGCGTCGTTTTATATACCTATATGAGAGATGTAGTCTTCGTCTTCTCCTCCGTTCTTCTTCATTTTCTTTATCTCTCTCGTTCTTCTTCTATTCTATTTATTTTTTTTTTCACAAGAGCGGAGGACGAAAGAGAGGCAGAAGTTGGAACGACGATGGTACGTGATTATACACGTAGCCATATATTATGGTATTCGTATGTACGAAGGGAACACTGGGCGATGGTTTCGCCCGAATTTCTTCAACTTTCGACGTCGTCTCGCGCTGAACGTCGGGACGTCGAGCGTCGGTTTCATGCGAAGTAGGTGGTAGAGGAGAAGGAGGAGAAGAAAGAGGGCGACGAGTTAAAAGGCGACGGGACACTAAGTGCGCTCGTAGATTACCACGCTGAGCGTGAAGAAAAGTATATGTGCCATATGTACGTGTATGTATAGATGTGATACCAAAGTATATATGTAAAAGCTAAAGCAGCGAAAGAGATTGGAATGAGATAGAAAATGTGAAAGACAGAGAGAAACTCGGAGTGAGGGGTGAAGAAAAATTACTCTTACGGAACGCCACGTGCTACGCTTGACGATTTTGAGCAGTGGGAAAATAAGAGAGAATTGAAAGAAAAAAGAACCAAAAGAAAAATGAAACTCGAAAAACCAAAAAATAGTCAACAATAGTGTATAGGTGACAATCTATAAATATATGATCTCCAAAGTATATCGGATAAATAATAAATGACCGATAATTTTGTTATTATTATTATTATTATTATTTTCATTAGGTATTCATGTATACATAGATAGAAAAACGGTTGCATGTATATTATAAGCGATATTCTGGCACATTGCGGAAATTAAATATCTATATAGGTATAATAGCTGTATACGTACAATACGAATGGTTCGAACGCTATCTTTCGTCTATTTTTATTCATTTTTAATTTTGTATTGGTGTATAAATTCATATTTTTAATTACCATTATTATTATAATTTTTTTTAAATAACGTAATAAATTTCTTCATTATTCATGTAAACTCCGAAATGCAGTTGGATGGAATATTAAAATTAATCGATTAATTTACTATCACTATTGTTGTTGTTGTTGTTGTTGTTATTATTATAATTCTATATCATAATATCACTAGATATATTTTATATTAGTAATACCTGCAGTGTTTAAATTGGTTGACACAATAATAATATTATAAAATATATAGAAAACAAAAACGGAGAATCAAAAGAAAATAAAAGAAAATAATCAATTTTAACGACATCAATATTCAGAATACAGTAGCCATTACATAATTCAATATATAATTGATCTTTTAAAAATAATCTATCTGGACCAATATAATAAATAGGTGTTTGAATATATGTATGTGTATTTATGGATATATAATTAAGTACCTTAGATCCTCTTTTTTGTTTCGAAAATTAAATAGTATAAGGAAATTGCCGTTAGTAACAAGTAGTAAATATCGGCAAAAAAATATTAAAAAAAAATTATAATAATGACAATAAAGAGCAAACTTTTTTTCAGCGTTTTTTTTTTTAAGTTTTTTTCTTTTTTTTTATCTTGTTCTTGATTCTGCGATTCTTCGTTATCTGATATTAAAATCATTCATCGATCAGATCAAGACGTTGAATCAATTGATTTTGCTTACCATCTTCAGAGTTTCTATACTCTTGGAGTAGCTGCGAAACGAAACGGAAGAAAATCGATGGTTTTGGTTGGGAAATTAGAAGTAAAAATATTTTTGGACTGAGATGATTATCACTCACCTGGTAAGATAATTCGCATGAAAGAACTGCCTTAGCCTCATCATTTTTGTGGGTAGCTGCAAGTAAAGTTGGCAATGTAAATGATGATAGTTTCGGATCACCATAAAATGGGAATGGAAGAGAACAAAGTTGCTGCAATACGCTTGTTCCCGGACCACCCGATTGCAAAACAATCTGAAACAAATAAAAAGGTAGTGAATTACACGAACAAAGGAAAAGAAAGAGATAAAGAATAAACCCAAGAGTAATAACAATAATAACAAAGAAAAGCGTGGGAAATTACTTGTTCGTTTGGACGATCAGGTGCAGTTTTAAAGTCGAATCGAATGTGGGAATTCTAGTTATAGGTATAAGGACATTTCATGGAGAAATGAGGGAGCGAGTAAGCGGGAACACGACGAAAAAGACAAGTGAAACAAATGAAAGCAAATAAAAACTATCGTGAAGACACTACCGGCACCTTATGAACACCTGCGTGGTTAAACAGGTTAACACGTAGTGTCCCCTATTATAAATAAGTTTGCAAGCTACGCAGGTGCGTCAGGTGAGTTTTCTTAAACGTTGTGGGATGGATCACCGTGCAGAGGATATCCCGTGCTTGTTAAACGATTTTTCAGTACAAGCTATGCAATAATAATCGAAATGTAAATTTTAACCAGGTACAACACATAGGTGTATGTCTAGTACAAGTCAATAATTGGACGGTGTTTACGCCAAGTGCGTAGTAACCGAACCAACGTGAGTGATCTTTTTCTTCCCCCCCAACTCAATGTTCTTTTTTACACAGGACTGATGTCAACCAATAAATTTTGTTTCTTAAACGTTTCTTCTTTTTATTTTTCTGACGTTGTGTTTTTTTCGTTTTCTCTTTCGTTTTTCTTTCTTCTTCTGTTCAATTACGTAGTTTCCACGAAGATTGATATTTAAAGACCAATATTTAGCGCGTGTGGTACGTATACGTACACCTATATATTCCAACACGAACAAACTGAGTGGTTTTTTTTTTAACTACAGAATGTACAGCACATGAAAATGAAATAGAAAAATAACGAAGGGAGAAAACGAGAGTGAAACGCGCGAACAGTCAAAACGACCGGGTATAATGTATACCTATAAATATATCTTTGGAGTTACAGGAACTGTTGCTGCAAAGCAAAAGCGGTTTGAAATCCAAGTCACTGAGTGTGTTTTGTCTACTAAAGTATATAGATATACAAGCAAGTATCGTCTCCTGATTTTCCACATCTTCTTTTTCGTTAATTTCTCTCATCACATACATACAGCCGCGTTGAACATGTATTTGACGTGCACACAGGACATCGGATACGATTATTCGATTTGACTAACCAGTTTATAAGCAACGGAAAAAACGAATACGAAAATCGAATACTCAAAATAAAATTAAGAAACAGGCCAAAGCGGTTAAAAATTACAACGATGGTGGGAGGTATTTTTTTGTTTTGTTTTAAATACTCTGCGATTATTTTTAACTTTTTTTTTCTTTCTAATGTTCGAAACAGACGTGCGATAACAAACTTATGTATAGTGGCCATCGCCAATAATATTTTTCTTTTCTCATACGCACATTCGAATATAAGTAGCGGTGTGTTTTAGGGTAGATTAGACATTTTTTTAGAATGACGCTTCATCTGATCCCCACCCTCGCTACTTTTTTTTTGGGACATTCTAACGGTTTGAAATAGATGTACCGCAATTTTTTGGAGAAAAAAAAAAACGAAACGAAAAAGAAAAGTAAAACAAAAGGAGATCATTGGAAAATATTCGTATCAAATGTAGAACTAGGAGACCGGGACGTAAAATTCCGATATCATCCTGTTATAAGGGTATTCGACTATTAGTCCCTCGAGTCTTGGCGCCTTTTGGTATCTTAACGAGTCTGCGTGTTTTCGGTATGGAGCGGCGATGGCCGCACGCAAGATGACGAGACTACGTACCTACGCTGCAAGCGTATCAAAAAAAAAAAAAAGAGAAAAAGAAAAAAATGGTCACGGATACGCTGCACAACAGGTAAGGGTATGTAAGTATATATGTATATAGCCCTTATATAATTATTCGTTGCATGTTCTTTTCATGTCGTCTTTCTCCTGCATTTGCAGGGAGGGTCCCAAAACACGGTCTTTATGCTGCAGGTAGTAGAAGTAGTAGTTTCACTGATAATACAAAATACCTTGGGTGCCTTTTAGACCCTTGATATCATCAGCTGTTAAAGAATCTAAGAATGGAATTTGGAATATTTCACCGGCGTCGCCTGATTTTCTGTGTTTTTTTTTGCCTTTTCTTCCTGGATCGGTTCGTCTAAATTCTAATTTGCTTAAATCTACAAATATGGTAATCACCTGGTTTTCTCGATTGTTCAAGGCGAAGTAACCGAGAACGGTAAATAGTTCGGATAAAATGGTTCTGCTATCCGATGAGTCTTGTTGTTGTTTATCGGTATTGTTGTGCGATTCTCTTGAGAGTTTTCCTATTAGATGACTAGCGATTAACCGAAATTGTAGACTCGTAGATTCAGCGCCGAGAAGTTCCTGCGAAAATAACGAAAAACTTATAGAGAAACAGGGAGGAAATCTGGTGAATCTTCGGTCCCTGACTGTACCCAAGGTATTTAAGAGTCGGGTGATAGTTTAAATTGAAAAAGCAGAGGATCAAATCTTGACGGCCGCAGGGTTTTGTCCCGCGTGGGAAAGCAAAGAGAATTGATAATAAGCCCGCGTTAGTTTTTGGCCAAATGGTCGTTCTAGGGGTCTCCTGAGTCCTGGGCGCTCCAGAGCGAAGAGGGATAATCGAGTGATCTCCCGTGGGGCCCTGGAAAGCGTACAGAAGTGCCCTTGGAGAATAAAATAGAGAGAGAGAAAGAGAGAGATGAAAATTTCTGAGGGGGGGGGGGGACTTCTGGATTCAATTCGCGGTTTGATCACCGCATATAGAAACTCCGGGGGTTATAGAGTAACATACCCTGTAGGCTGCTGTGCACGACCCTAGGGGGTTGGTTAGTCTCTATACGGTTCGTAGCTGACAGCAGTCTGCGCGATACGGTAAACCTGCTTCGGGGCTACCAATCCCTCCAACTCTAACCGGAATATACACCACCCGCAGAGTGATATCTCTATCATTTGATACGCCTAATGTGGGACACCGCGCATATGCGAACCCCAACTTACATTAGTGTAAGGAGGTAAGTAAGTGAGTAAGTAAGTAAAGCGATACGACCTTTTTCAGGGTAAAAAATCCAGGCATGGAAAGAATTCTCGTTCTATAAATATTTTGAAAAGCGAAGAAGCGCTTCAAAATTAGCCCGATAACAGTTCAATTAGCGAAATCGTTGACTTTGAGAGGCCTCAGAGTGTATTTTTTAAAACTCAGCTCCGTTTCCATGTAGTATCACGGGTGACGTTTTCGGAGTTTTCAGGGTTTCGTATTTCGAACATACGTCGGAAATTTAAAATTCAATATGGCCGGAAATATCAATGGATCGATGAA
Organism: Athalia cordata; assembly: GCA_963932425.1. Classification (NCBI taxonomy): domain Eukaryota; kingdom Metazoa; phylum Arthropoda; class Insecta; order Hymenoptera; family Athaliidae; genus Athalia; species Athalia cordata. Next base: position 81,221 of record OZ010627.1, on the reverse strand, counting down.
AACTGAAGCAGTGATCTCAAAAACTATTGGGTAGCCACTGACCTGCAACTTGGCTATATCGATTTCGGCGAAGTTTCTGAGAAGATGAAGTGCTTGGAGAGCAAGATTTTTGGAAGCGGTTGACATAGAATTGTGGCTGTACGATGGAACGGGCGATGAGCTTTTCTGGTTAGTATGTCCGGGTAGTACAAGAGCAGCGTACATAGCGCCAACAGTTCCTGCCCCTTCGGTCGTAACGAGGCCGCCGATTAGGTGATTTCTAGCAGAAGTTTGGAGTTCTCCCGAACTCTGGTTTAGAACATCACCAGACCCTCCCTGAGGATGAGGTTGCTGATGATCCTGACCGCATTTATTCAAGTGGTAACAAAGCCGAGACAGTAAATCGAAGGAAGCGACCATAAGAGGAGCTTCATAATCCTGGTCATGAAGGACTTCGTACTCGACAAGTGTTCGACTATGACGAGATACCCGGTCTACTAAACCACCGGCTACCAGATATCTGAAACAAAAGAATCAATGGATTACAGTAAACAAGGTGTTCGAATGAACACTCGAAAAAACAAACATCGTTTGTCCGAAATAAGGTGTACTACAAAAGAAATAATTCGTGTAGAAAAGGCAATCGCACGATGCGCTTCAGGGCATAGCATTCTCGATGATCTGCTGCACTGCAGGGGGTGGAATAAGAGGATTATAACATCAGTGGGTAATTCTGCGTGTATAGGGTGCCGAACTATTGAGGGTAAAAGCATGAAGTGTGCGTATGCACATAGCTCCACGTACTCCTATTACATACAACTTGCATATGAACATCGGCGTTAACTTATCTGCAAGCCTGAGAAAATTTAAGAAGATTGGCGGGGTAGAAAAGCTGATTTACTATTTATTTTTTTCCGGTAGATACGATAGTCAACATTTAAATAACAATGACTTGTGACGTTTATGGAATACTGAAAATTCAGAATAATTAGAGTTTGGGTGTAAATGAAAACAAAAGATGTACCTCTTCCCCCCATTTTTTTAGTCTTTTATGTTATATTGGCGTACGAGCCAACTGTCGGTCTAATCATAACTGGCAACGCACGCTGCATTGAACACTTCGTTGTGGACATTCCACTATAGGTATTTTTTGTGCCCTCCGGCACAGCCCCTATCTGACCCTGTGCAGCAGTAAAGTTAGTCGGTGCAGAATTGACGACATATACATAGGTAGTGCAGCAGAAACACCCGTCCTTCTCGATCCGAATTTTCGGTTCATTCTTTTTTTTTTTTTTTCATTTCTCTCTTCACCCTACATCGCTAGTAGCCGGGCGTTAATAGAAAAGTTCTGTCGCGTGCCAGTATAGTTTTCATGCCAACCCTTTTACGTCCACAGCGCCGACTCGTTTCATCGCCTTCTTCATCCCCTATATATTTCATGTTCATGGAACTTTTCCCTTCGCTTCTTTTTTGTACGTATCCATATCAGTTATATATATACCACACATTTGTATGGTATATTTCTTTTAACGATATATGCTGAAACCTGGAACTATTCCTATTTTCGGCACTGCAGGTGTGAAAAAATCCGGCTTCTAACGCTTGTTGTCGTTCTGTAAAATAACGCTTTATTTAACGGCTAACTTCGGAACTGCCCTTAGAAGACTTTATAAGGCAGTTACAATGCGCGGATTACAACGCGCATCGGACGAACTTTATGAAGAATCTTTTCAAGGCAGCTACGAAGGGTGCATTCCGAAATATACTTGAAGTACCGCAAGTTCGTGTCAGGAAGAGATAGATAGATAAGCAAATGAACGGGTGCGAGAAGGAAACAAGGGAAACTCGCAGTACTTGCAGTATATTTCGGAATACACCCGAAGTTAGCTACATATATAAAACGCCACTTAACACGAACCGACCAGAAACAACTTGTTTATAACTGGTATCCAAAAAAATCTGGTATAGGGCGCGCGCGTTAAGTGTTTTCGGTTCACCGTGTCACCGATGGCTCGTCTTAAAAACGTCATCCTCGCCTAAAAATGCTCACTCCACGAGTCTGCCACGTTATATATGAACCATTATTGTTATTCAGTTGGATAAATCCCTTTCTACATAGGATATCATAGATACATATCTGTGTGATATAGCAGCCAACATGAATTCATGATTATCAATCGTATGATAAATCCTTTAGAAAAACTGCAGTTATACACTTATTAATGTACATGGCATAACCGACATATGTATGCACGTTTCCAAAACGAACCGTGAATCATGTACACCACACGTCCAATAATTCACCCGGCACTCAATATACAGTGATTATGTACATACAGAGATAGGTACACATAGCATGTATACACCGATAGATATCTACATGTATATCAATCTAATAACTGGGATGAAAATAAATTCGCTAATCGAATGCACCGCGTCGTTCTTTGGAAAAGAGGAGAAGGGAAAAGAGGGAAGAGGAGAGTGTATAGAGCTTACGCTTGTTTGAATCCCCGCATTCTTATTCGTTACACACCTACTATAGCTACTACGTGATAATACCTTATACCGTATAGTCATAATCTCCTCGCTTCTACTACCAGATTACGTATCGCAGGCGTTTCCCAATGACCCCATCCCCCCATCGACCAACCAAACTAACCCAACTAAAATATTCACTAGTACCCCATATAATAAAATAAACTAGATTAGCTGTGTATTTTACCCCAAATTCGAGCTCGGACAGTGCAAAGTTTGCTTTCATTTTTTATCATTATGTATTTTTCTATTACCGCTGATAAATTAGCGAGGTAAATAACAACAACTAATCAAAAAGAAAAAAAAAAAACTAACAAGAAGGCTAAAATAATGTATCATTCCAAGTTTCTTCAAGTTTTGTAGACTTTTGATTGATTGTAAAAATAAAAATGTGTAATTGATAAAAATTGAATTTCGAATTCATGTCTGAAAGATTTTTGAAATTCATATTTTACAAATGAATGGATAGAACGAGAAAAAGAGAGAGAAGGACGAGGGATGGGGGTGAGGGGTAGGGGTAGTGAAAGATATGCACCCTCAGGAGTAGTGCTATGAAATAATCATATGGTTAGCTAATGGCTGACGTTGGGGGGTTTAGTGATTGCCAGTCGAGGCGTGCATCGTTTTCACCCTCCTCTCCCTCGTGCACCCTATATGTTTATACGCGGGTATCCATGTACGTATATATACACACGCGTACTTATAAGGATGATAAATAAATTCAATGTATTTTCTTTACCCCCCCCCCCCCCCCCCCCCCCGCTCCCGTCGCCTCCTTCCAATGAACGGAAGGAAAAAAAAAATAATAAAATAAAATAAAACCAACCCCGGATCCCCACAACCCACGCAAACATTCAATGATAGATCGCAATCTCGAGGCGATGATGCTTCCCCGATTCGAACGTGCGGAAACAATCGCCACGCACCCCCCACCTTCTTATAGCTCAAAAAAGTCGGTTCAAGTTTTCGATTTTCTTCGCAAATTATTAATACTCCAACGATTTTTGAATTTATGAACATGACAATTTTTATTAATTTTTCAACAGACGATCCCACAAGGCGTACCTCTGTCCCGAGCTGGTGTTATTTCATAAATTAGAGAGTGTAATTGCGGTAGAGGTAAACGGAGGAGTAGGCCGTAGAAAAAAAAGGATACGAGAGTCGGGATTGAATTCTAGAATAATTTTTGGTGAAATCGGTGGGTGCATGGCAGAAAGGTTTCGGAGGTCGGATGTAGGTGTGTATAGTAAAAATCTAAATTTTTGAGACAGACGGACAGTGAGACGGAAAAAAGACACTTGTCACACAGTGTTTTTTGAGGGGTGCAGAAAAGTGAAGGAAAAGCCCACGTCAGGATACACGAGTAGAGGAGAGCAGAATGGCGACGCGAGTTTAGGGTATCTGACAGAAGAAAAGGGGGTCGTTCGGATCGGATGAGGGTCGAGGGAGGTACGACCCCATGGGTACGACTCTGTAAATATTGTAACAAGTGTGCCCGTGGCTCTGTCTGTCCATCCGACCATCCGACCATCCTACCGTGCGTCGGCTCATGCACGTACCATCCGATATTCCGATCCTAGCGTCGCATTACAAATGCGATCCAGCCAGAAAGTCAATAATCCGAATTTCCAAATGAAACAAAGAAGTTACATATTGGAACGGATCAAAGCTTCGACTTGTGTTTTCGACGAAATTTCATCCTGATCTACGTATTGCGCGTATATCGGTGTTCAAAAAACTGATGTTCGACTATTTGTTTTTTTTAATGTTGCAAATATATTTTTCCCAAATTTCATGTACGCAACAACGAATCTTGTAGAACTACAGTCTTCCAAATATTTGGCTATTTTTTTTGTTTCTTTACTATGTTTTTTTTTACGTTTTCCAAAAATTTCCGCATACAACTACCTATACAGTAAAAATTTTACAGTCAATATTGTATGAGTCTATGAAATCACGAATCCTTTTTTATGCGAGTAGTACGATCCTGATGCATTATATGGAAAAGTTATAAGATCCATATAAGATAAAAAAAAAAGGAGAAAAAAAAAGAGGGATGAAGATATATTTGGTTTCAATGTGGCCCTCTCCAGTGCACTTCAGCTGCCGCCCACTCTGGGTGATGGTATACCATATAGAAAATGCAGAGCCAGTGTTATATATGTATAGATACATACATATACATTGTATTATTCTTTCGTCTATTTGACGCACTTCGGAGTTGAATACGCGAGACTCAAGTGCGACAGACGTGCGTGTCATTTTCAGGCTGCAAACGATAGCTGTCACTGTATACGTGCATCCACCGGCGGGGTAATCACTCGATATACATATAGGTATAGGTGTCCCAACCATTCCACATCTCACAACTATTTCACACTATTTCATATCATTTCAAAATTGACTGTTCCAAGTATTTCACAAGCGGTTAACCCCTTGGTATCCACAGATAGGTGTTGTCCTACGTGTGGAGCCCTAACTGTATGGATTGATATCACCAAGCCATTGAAAAATTATAATCGCGAAAATTTCGCTCAATTTCTGCAGGCCTATTCCCGTATAGGATATGTTCCTTAAAAAACAAGAAGAAAAAAAAAGATAGTTTATATCATTGTTTATACTGGGGCAAAGAAAAAGAGAAAGTAAAATCCAAATATGTGTAATTAAAATTTTGTATGTTCAGCTATAACGGAAAACCTCTTCCTCCAACTTTTCATTCTCCAGCTCTTCACGCAGAATTGGTAATGTATTATAATCCCGAAGTCTATAAGCACAGAGAATGGAGAGCCGGCAAAATCAGCGGCAGGAGCAGTCGCTGTGCGAATCACCCAATAACATAGCCATAGCCAAGCCCATAGCCATAGCTGTAGCACAAGCACAGAAGCAGCAGCAGCAGCGAGTATAGCAGCTCAGGATATTGCTACTCCTGTGCCGCTGACGCGTAATGCATTTGCGCAGGGATTTTCGAAACATCGGGTCCCGATATTCGGGGTGACTGCCTTCACCAGGAGGTATTAGTGGAGGCTACGAACAAACGCCGAACAAACGAAAACTAGAGCACGAACAATAAACGCAACTTGATCGACGATGTAGTTATCTACCACTTTTCATCCACGCAACAAACAAATACGCAAAAAATGTGCTATAACATGATATTGAAATCATGTGAAAATTAGGAAAATTACGATGTGAGAATAAGACTCAAGACAGCGGAAACACGGGGACACGGCTTCAATCTGTCGCTAAGAACACGTGGGAATAAAATAAGTGGAAGTGGTAAGGCATGAGCGAATAGGTCGAAGGGAGGTGTACAAGGGTGACTATAGTATTATATACATACATAGGGATATATCTAGTGGCAAGTGGCGAACTTTTGGCTATACTATGTCTATACTGTAACTGCAGCACCGTAAGCATTAGGAGGTGGAGAGAAGGAGGAGCGCCAGATTAGCGGTGAGAAGAATCACACCCGTTGTTATTGCACGATATAGCCTATATTCAGATCTTTCGAAATTACCGAGCCGAAACAAAATCACTATCAAATTGTCACCGAAAATACTAATTTTCCTATCTGACGATAAAAATGTCATAAAATTTTTATCGATTTACCGACGATATAGTTCTTCTCAGAATTTAATTTGGAATTATATCCAAATTAAGAACATACATCGTTTACCGAACTTTATTTTGCCATTCATGTTTTGTATCTCAAACCAAAAATAGTCCATCCCGTCTATTTATAATTCAATAATAAACAAAACGGTTCGATCAGCCGTTTGACTTCTCGGCGTCGATATTGCAACTTGTCAAATATGACCGCATATACGTGTATCTATAAATTCGAATCACGTCATTAATATCAATAACTTATTTTTCTCTTTGTGCGTGGGGTGGTAATCGCATACGTGTTACACCCGTAATTTTTTCTTCATCGGTTGCAACCGCGGCTTACAATACGATGCAGCTGTATACCTATACATGAAACACGTGGATGAATCACGCGCGGAATTACGTATTTCCAGTCAATCTTGTGCGACCACCGGTCATATATATATGAATATATGTTACATGGATAGGAGTATAAATATGGTTTACATAGTGGTTACGGAGCACGCTACGATGACGATGATGATGATCGCGGTTCGGGACGCGGTAGTGGTATATAGGTGTATGCTATACATGTATATTAATAATACATCTATATAGGTATAGTACAAGTTTGAAGTCCTCCCTGGGGAGACCAGCTGATGTTTTTAGGAGCATCTGCCCTTTGAACTATATAACCATAGACATAGGTGTCTGTACAAAGTATACATACCTAGGTATATACATAAATCTAAGAGGCCACGGTACATGCTTATATACCGTCACATATGGACGACCACCAAGGTATCCATCTACGAATACACACGGAGTAAATATATTACGTATATGCAGCTATGTTTAAGATTTTTTAAAATACAAGTACAGAGGTATGTCGTGAATATACATCGATCTACAAACGAAACAAAAAGAAAAATTGCATAATCCTTTCCGCTTCGTTTTTATCCCGTCATTTCTTTTTATAATATAATGCATATATATACATATAATTCTATCTAGATTTTGACTCAATCTTTTTTTTCTTCTAGTGTCCTGATCCGATATTAATCAAACTATATATTCGCCAAAAGCGCAAATACACATGGATGTACCTATCTTTGTATTATCTCTATGTATCTATATATACCAAATAGATATATACATACATATATACACATATGTATTGCGTTGTGTAAGATGAAGAGGGTTGCAAGAGGATATATATTCACAAGTTTGATAGGGTAGGGAAGAGAGAGGAGTGCAGGAAGAATACAGCGAAGAGTGTGTTCGCGACAAGAGAGAAACGAACACGTACAAATACACACACATACAGAGAGCCACATACCATGTATATATACACCTTATAGGTATATACACATAAAGATGTACATATGTATACGCGTATACATCTATATGTACCATATATATCGAGGGGGCGAGAAGGCTTGCACAGAGTCCATTAGCAGATTACCTACCCCGGTAGCAGCAGCAGAAGCAAAAGCAGCGGCGGCAGCAGGGCCAAGTCTCGCCTACGCGCTCATTCACTCTTTCCTTTCCCTTCCCTTCCCCCTGCCACCAGTCCCTTCGCCGCGCCGCCCTTGTTTTTTCCTGCCTCCCTTCCCGTCTCTCTCAATTTTTTTTTGCTTTTTTTTGTATCTAGTTTTATTATTTTTATTTTTCTTTTTACTATGGACCTAGCCCAACTTTCCATCTCAGGATGTAAGATTTTCAGACTTCTTCACAGTTATCGATTTTTCGATAACATTTCACCCGAATCTATTAACTCTGATCTATCTACTCCATATCTAATAAAAAATGGAATACGTTTTACCAAAGTTTTGGGAAAATAAACAAACATAATTATAATTCTCCGCTGCAATTTGAGCTTGAAGTAGATTCGTGATCCTTGATTAAAATGTAATGCAGCACGTGTATCATAGTCAACCTATAGGTGGTATACGAAATTATCAATTTTCTCTCCAGGCAAACAAGAAGAATATGTATTATGTATGTAACCGTATTTTATTACTGTTACACAAGGACGACGATGATGGTAGGTATATAAGTTTAAGACGACGCCTCGTTGCGTTATAAGGATAGATAATATATACCGAATCTCATGATATTATATGAGGATGAGGATTCGTAAGACTTCGTCGAGGAGCCAGAACCACGTCGGCGAGCCCTTCGAGTTTCACTTTAACTGGATTAACGTTCACTGGTGTGGTTACGGTGTTCGATCGTCAAGTGTTTGCCGACTGATTTTTCTTTTTCTCATTTTTTTCCGTCTCCCTACTGCCACTGCTACTGCTGCTGCTGTTGTTGCTCTCGCTCTTCCAAGATCGTTGCAATTATCTCACCGTGATTGGCTCTTAAGCCTCGGCTCTTGATGATCAGAGATCCCTGTTACACATATACGTACATATAGTCGTCGCATCTTTGCACTACTGCAGCTACTATCGCAGGCTTATTTGCTACACATTTTAACGTTCCCACGCGTTTCTTCTTTTTTCTTTTCTTTATTTTTTTTTTAATTTCCGATCATTGAAAATTATTATCTTTCTGCATCGTTTCAATATAATGTATTCAATCATATTATTATACGAAAGAATTTTCTCTATACTTTTACATACGTGAAATATACGTTATTTCGGAAACACTAAGAGTATGTATACACCCAGAAGGAGAAAAAAAATTATCATTATCTGCGAGCGACCTTATTTGAACACACTTGTGTGCACGCGCAGACGATAAAATAATACGTAGGTCTATTTATTTATCTCTTAAGCTAGGTGCTGCTGTTTTAAATTTTGAAGAGGTGGACATCTGTTACATGTATACAATATTTTTTCATTTTTTCTTCGTTTTATTTTTATATAGTAGAACTGGGTATATAAAACTCTGCAACATACGTTATCGCACGAGACTTTTCAGTTAACTTATATATAGATATAATATAGGCGAGACAATGTGTGTAGCTAAAAAGACATACACATATATAGGTGTGTAGCTATATGTTGAGTATAAATACACGTACATACACCACATCTAATTTAAGAGAATATATAGAATGTAAAGAAATGAAAAATGAGTAGAAAAAGAAAAGGAAAAAAAACAGGAAAAAAGGAAGATTATAGAACGAGAGTTGAAAATAGATGCGGATGATTTTACGATGTGAGGTGAGCTGAGGTCAGAGGTGATGGTAGTGGGGATATACTATATGCATACATACATATGGTAGATTATGTAACGTAACAGCCGGCGTTGAGTAAAATACGTGACTGTACAAATTTAAAAAATGTTTTTTTTCTTATCTTCTATCCTCGTTCACTTTGGCAGGAAATTAATCATATCTTCCCCCTCCCCCGCGCCCTTCATGCTTCGACATAGACCTATCCTTTTATCTCTGAAACATTTTCGTAATCGTTTTTCTCTTTTGTGCAACTTTTGTTTCAATACACATTTAGGGGTTCAGATTTGAACCCGTCAGAATTTATAGTCCGCCAGTTATGTCGAAAATTTGATTGAAAATCACGCGTCGATTGGATGAAAAAGAATAATATGTACTAACATAACAGGATTCTGAAAAAGTAGAAAAATGCTTTCTTTTTTCTTCGTTACGTTGTTTTCTGAAAAGATAGCAAAAAAGGGGGTGTCTGCGAAGGGGGTTTGCGTGTTGGGAGATCCGGATAAGCTTGAAGCAGTGCTTTAGCTTTCGAATGTTGTATGGTTCGATGTACGGAAAATACGAGAAGGAAGTTGATCCAGGTGGGCCTTGTTCTCCCCCCCCCCCCCCCGCCGGCATCCTCCTTCGCAGACTCTATGACTATACGACTTAGGTTATATTCAAACGGTTGAAAGAAAAACAACAACAGATTGGTTCTCGTCTCTGCGAGTCACTTGATCATTTGGTTCAAAGTTGAAAGCACACTGTCGTTCTAAATGACACCCCCATAAACTCATTATCAGTATATATACACCTATTATACTTGTAGTTCACTTCGTCGCATCGAGCCGAACAAAAATTGATATTCCTCTTGTAATGAAAATAATTATTTCATGAATGTCAACGAAAAAACGAATGATCGCCACGAGTGACAATCATTCGGAAACTCACCCTATGACGTCTTGTAGTCGACTTTGTAGTTGCGGTTTCTCATGAACTACGTCGGTGACTCCTTTAGCAAATAAATTTGATAAAATTTGCATCGCTGCAGTAGCTACCGGGCACGAAGATGAATGACTATTTCCTGTGGCCGCAGAACTACTACTATTGCCATTATTATTGCAGTTAGTTTCCTGGTGACTCGACAATGGACTGTGAAAGTGATTGTCCGATCCCGTCGCAGACTGAAATAGAAAATTTAAAATGAAAAATAAATATCATAATTCGGTGGTACTACGAACTTGGAATCATTCGTACAATTGCTCATATATGTATCATAAGAGTTAGTTTCTTGGAATAACGATGATTAGATGGAAATATATTCATGCATGTAATAAATAAAATTCAACCACATAAACTAAAGTATAGTTGATGAGACAACGTCGGTTATACGGTATAACATGGGGAAGACAGGGGAGTATAATTTTGCTGCCGAAGAAAAAAAATTGGTTCCTGAAATTGAAAGTTGAAACAGGAATTGGAAAACTAAACTGCTGCAGGACGCACGCTGTATAGATATACTATTACAGCAATGAACTTGAATTTCTCAGTCTTGTGAGATTGCCGCGAATGCAGTGAGGTACGATTCGTCTTTTTGCCTAATGGTCCTGCAAAATTTGCCGACGATTTTTACGATTTTATCCAGTAAAACAATCTCCCCCGTTATACACGCTCGGTTGCAGGTTCATTCTTCTGCCTCCCCCCCCCCCCCCCCCCCCCGTTTCCTTAAATCTCTGTTTTTTTCCGTTCTCTTTTTTTTTGTTTGTTTTCTATAGGTATATAATCCTACAATTTAATGCATCGGACTGCAAAATAACTCATGAAAGAAAGAAACATATATCCCATAATAGAAACAACCCATTGGAATAGCGATTGATTTGAGAATCGCATAACACTGGAATTTTCGAATTAAAACCGAAAGAAGAAAATTAAAATCGTGGAAGTTGGCGGTTTCCTTAGTCCCTAACTGAGTCGGTTCTGATTCTCGAGGAATATCCGAGGTTCCCCGATCTCTTTCCTATGGTGTTTCCTTTGCCTTTATTTTTTTTCCCTTCTCTTTTTTCTCTTTCGTCTCCGCCACGCCTCCTCCACCCCCGCAAATGCATTAGCGGCGAGAGAGCTTTCAGTGACGTCAGAAGAACCTCAGTATATAGATATACAGTGAATGACAGATAAAGAGGCACACGCACAGAAATAGAAAGAGAAAGGCAGAGACACGCGTACAAAGTGTGTATATCTTTTGTATATGGGGTGTGAAAATTCACTTCAGTGTATATACACAGTTTGAAAATTCATTTTTTTTAAGCAGCTTTGTTTTTTTAACTCCTTATTCGCGTCCGTTTGAAGAAGTTTTGTAAATCGGTGAAAACCATCGAAGATAAGATGTGAATGTTTTTTTTTTATATTCAACAATTGTTAAAATGCATATACAATATGGTAAAAGGGTTCGTCTTAATTCTTCTCTATTTCTCTAGAAGCGGGTAATATGATCCTCATTATCTACATTGGTAGTATATATCTATACATAGAGGACTACCCATATAGGTATATACTGTGAAATTCCTCTCATCCTATCTCTACGTATGAAGAAATCGCTTCCAAAACCCGAATTTTAATCCTTATTTTGACAGGATTTACATAGTTGACAGGCTGACAGGCAGATCGCGGCGTTATAGCCTCAATTATTTCTTTCCATATACCGCGTGTCCCAGCGTTTACACCGCAGTATGTCTGGTTGCCTGCCGCCACGTTCATTCACGGAGCGTGATGTCCCTATACTGCCCTATGGCGTAAGCCTGTAACTGACGGCAGGCAACCAGACATACTGCGGTGTAAATGCTGGGACACATGGTATATACAAGGTGTTCAATTTTGGTCGCCTAGTGATCATCCACTTTTCAATCGGAATAATAAAAATAATAAAAACACACGAGAAGAAGAGCAGAAATAGACGGACGACGGATAATCGAATACAAACAAAAATGCTGAATAAATTAGATTTTATAAACTTCGAAATTTTGCGCGTAACTGTTAGACACACTGTATGATGGGAGCAAAAAAACAAAAAAAAAATGAACACACATGACGGAAAAAAGTTGGGATAAATAAATAAATAAAAGTGAAAGCGCAATAGCAGCTCGTGTCGCTTATTAACTCCCTGTAATCCGGCATAGCCGCTGTTGCTTTTGCTGCAGGACGACATGATGCGGTCATCGAGCATCAGGGGCCCGAATCTACCGCGATGTATATTCGGTTGGCTGCTAAGCCTTATTATACTATTATTCACGGATCTCATATATTAATATAGGCATATACACCATAAGTATATACCGGTATAATGTTGCGTAGTAAAATTTTTCCGCTGATAGATTATTATAAATCGGTTACGCAAGGCTGCATTATTATTTTGTCTATGATTATTGTTATCGTTGTTCATGTTATTATCATAATTATTATTAATATTATTCGAAGAATCGATTTCCACTTGTGTGACTTAGTCAGAGTTTTAAATTTGTTCTATCTTTTTCCGTGTAAACAATTAATTATTAATTGTGTACTTGAGGAGAATTAGAAATATAGGAAAAGGTGGTCACGTGGCCGCTGCCTTCGTTATGGCCCGCCTATAGCATAATCATATCATTGAAGAATATATCGATGTAGGTGTCATAATTCGTCTTCGCACATAACGATAACGTAGTTTTAGAATTATTCTGAAGTAACGTAGAAATTATTGCTCAGAGTGAAAAAAGGACCTTGAAAAAAAAAACAAGGGCTACATTACCACCATCTCCTCTATCTCAAACAATGACTAAAGCGGATTATTTTCATGATATTATCTATACTACGAAAATGTAGGCGCTGCCAGGGATCTGGATCTCGCCTTTCAGAATGCTACAAACCCAACAAGCCCGAGTTCATTCGAAGTGTTAGTAGCGACCTCATTTGGTATTGGATCAAACTATAAAGAGCATTTTGACTAGCTCGAATGATGAGCCATGTTACGGATCGGAAAAATGTATACTACAATTCACTGTTTAATGTTTAAAAAAAACTTACCTCTAACCGTTGTAGAAGGAGATCAAGTATCACGAGTATTTTGTTGCTGAGTAAAATTGCTTCTATATTACCCAAATGGTTATGAATAGCTGCTTTGTAAACTCTGCAAACTGAGACGATGCTCCTATAGTAGCACAAAAGAAAACAGGAAAGAAATGTTGATTACGGAGGTTTTGTCTTCGTGAAAGAGAAAAAAAGTCAGAATTGAAGTAATATTTACTTGTTTGGCAGGCAATGTGCAGTGTTTTGATCATTGAGACCCAAGTTCAATAGGTTTGTAAGAGTTGTAAAACCGTTCAACGCGTTGAATGCATCCTGGTCTGAAGTACACTAGAAGAACGATAACAATAAGGTACGTCAGATTTTCGTCGGTTCTACTAAAACTGATTTCGTCTTTTAATTACTCACATATTTATTAAATGCCCTCGAAATTTCTCCGAGGCATCTTTCGAGTCCGGCGATAGCTACACCTGGCCACGTGGTTTTCCCATGATTATTGCAGAGTCTGTCCAGCTCCTTTAAATTTCGCCTGAACTTTGCTTTGTTAGTAGATTCAACTGCTGAGCGATTCGTAACTGAAGTTGCGTCGCTGGCGACTTCCCACTCTTGTCCCCTTGCAGTCATCCTCTGCTTCATTTTTCTACAACGGCGTTTCAAAGCCTTCTGCTTTTCCTTTGCGGCCTTTGAATTATTCGCATGGCTATTGTTAGGGATGTCGCGGATCTGAGCGATGTTAAATCGCTGCATCTCATCTCTTGGAGGCTCACGACCGTCGTGCATTTTCCGCACCAGCTCGAGATGCGTCTTACTTTTTAGGTGGCTGAGTAGTTGCACTTCGTTGTTTATCTATCAGAAGCCAATAAAACCGGATTATTCGAAGTTCTTCAAAAGTTTCGTATTGATAATGAATAAATAATTATTCACCACTGCGACACAAAGAAAGCACTGCTTAGGAGTTGGATAAGATTTGAGACTCGGAGGAACTTCTTCAGACCGCAAAATGGAAGATTCAACAGCCCTCTGTCGAATGTGTTCAATGTTCTCTCCATGTCTTCTCGCAGATTCTTGTTGTTTATGTGCAATCTTCTTTTGTAGTTCTTCCTGGTTCGCCAATTGAGCAGCATGCAAAGCTGACAGTCGCTCTTCACGATCTCTTGCCTTCTCCCTAGCCAGTTCCTAAAATTTAATTCTCTTAAAAACTTGACCTCTTTGATTTATATGAAATTTGGTTCAATTGGTTACCTACCTGCCGCTCTTTTTCTCTTTCCAACTGCATTTTTCCCACTCTTTCTTCCCGCTCTCGACGAACCTGCCTCATCCTCTGGATACGCAGCAGCCGTTCGACCTCTAAAGCTCGCCTCCGTTCTTCCGCTGCTGCTTCTTTCGCGGCCTTCTCTTCCTGTCGTCTCTGACGCTCTTCGTGTATTCCCTAAATTGAAAGGTCGATAGAAGGTAATAAACCACGCAAAAGTCAGAGGTTGAATTTGTTTTGGATTATCACCTGAAGGCGTTCCTCCTGTTCCTGACAGAGCGCCATAAAATCGTGGCGCTTATTCTGCGCTTCAAGTTCGTTAATAAATGCGATCTCTTTAAGTTTAGAGTCTTCGTCATGAGCCTTTCTGACAATCTCAAGGAGATGCTGGGTTCGATTTTCCTCTGCTCTTTTTAATTTCGTTTCCATCCTAATCCTTTTGTCCTCGATGAGCTGGGTTTTAGCACTCTTAACGTCTTCAACTTTGTTCAAGAGCTCTCTAAGCCTTTGCGACTTTTCCATCAACAGTGTTTGCCTCTTTCTTTGCGCACATGCTTGCTTAGCTTGATAACGACGCAAAGTTTCTGGCAGCGAACGCTTACGGGATGGAGATGACAATTTTTGATGCAACTCTAAAGCCCGACCTGGGTGTCTAGCGACCAGTGCCTGCAATTGGGCCAAAGTGTCAACTCTTTCTGCCCACGACATTCCCTCTAACATGTTTTCGTACCTTTGAAAAACGAGTTAGAGTTTACATTTTTGAAGTAGAGGAAATAAAAATATGATAAAAGAAATTCACCTGTCTTCAAGGCTGATGTCGTCTATGGAAACATTCAGACTTTCCAGGGGCTCGTCTCCTTCGGTTTCTAGAACAGTTTCGCCATCTGTTTCATCGGTTTCGGTATCGACGTCAATTTCCGTGGACTCAAGTTCCTGAATTTGTCTTTGGAGGGACTCTTCTTCATCGGAGAGTTGCTGGGACCTCTGTGAGTCCGCCTCCTCCCTTTTTTGTTCCTCTTCCAAAATCAGGCGTTCTCTTTCAGCCTGGGCTTCGACAAACTGCTGAATTCTTCTCTCTAATAATTCTGCCTCGTTTTTGAATATCGCCGCTATCACAGAGGTAGAGTTGCTGTCTTCTAAGAGTAGGTTACCATTTTTATTCTCTTCCGTCTCCTCCCTGCATTTTTCCTTGACTCTTCGCTCCCCCATCTTTGTTGACTTTTCAGCTTCGTTTATTACATTTTTACCAGTCTTGGTATTATTTGTCGGTCTTTTTTTATCCCCGACTTTCTGTAAAACGCTATCTGGAGTTACACAACTATTTTTACCTCGTTCAACCGGGCTCTCGATGGACAAGGCAGGCAGAGATATTGCAGTACTCGGCTTGTGGAACCTCGTCGACATGTTCAAATTGTGCGTACTTCCACGTCTGTAACGGCTTCTCACAGTCTGCCAGCCATCTCCATCTTCCTTAGCTCTAGGAACAGAACTCTGCTTGCTTAACACTTCAACAGAACCGCTCAAATCTCTCGATTCATCACCTTTGACAAAGCCTTGTGACTGGAAAGTCTGTCAACAGATTTAAAAGGATGTTTAGCATCTTTTCAATATTCCGAACACCATTTTTGGAAAATAAAACTTACACCAGTAGAAGAAGCTGGCTGGAGTCTTCTTTTGACGATAACAGAGGTCCCAGGTCTTGCACGAGTTACATTTGGCCCTCCCTTCATGCAGAGGGAAGTTTTGCTTCTGACAATTTTTGGCGTTTCGGGTATATTTTGAACCGGGGTTGCCGTGGATGGTCGCATTCTTGAGACAGTCGAGTAAGCAGGCCTGACTGGTTTGTTCGGTTTGATATTTGCTTTGTTTCCTCCGCATGAAGCATCGGACTTGCCAACAATTGCGTTTTTTGTTTCATTGTTAAGGATAATCTGCTGCTCGGCAAGATTCGTTTCCCCAAGAATTTGTTTCGTCTCTAATAAATTACTGAGCCTTGCTATAGTAGTATTCTTGCTCTGGATTTTCTCCTTCGGGCTTTTAACTTCAGAAACGTTTCTGTTTTCTTTCAAAGAAATCATAAGATCATTTGCTTCCTTGATTGGCCCAATTTTTGCTGTATCAGTGACGATAACTTTGTTCTCAAGAATAGTTTGGTCCACAGGACTTTTGCAGGTAGATCCTGTCGGACTTGTCCTCTGGACTGGGCTAACTGACTTCTGTGTACCTGAGGATCCACCCCATGCTCGACCCGGTGAAGTTTTTCTCACCTCCCAAGCCAGAGGCACACGACGTAAAGGAGGCTGCGTGCTTTCATACGCCCATTTTACTTTGAACCATTCTATCAAATTGTGGAAATCTCTGGTGTAGTTTTCGAGCACTAATATCACCTCTTTACACTCTGAAATGCTTTCATCCTCCTCACAGGTTTGGTAAATACCATCCACAGCTCGTTGAAGATTCCCAAATAAAAACGCCCAGTAGCGAGCTTGTAATTCTGTAAAACAGAGAAGATAAATGGACGAGTTGTATTATAATGACATCAGCTAAAACTTACATTGAAACTAACCTGATTTTTTATCCCTTCCTGTAGAAGCGGAACGAACTCTGCTAGGGGGTTTAGCACTTCTCTTGGATTGCGTTGGTTGTGCGATCTTTGGAATGCTTGGGGGTTTTCTGGTAACTTTATCTAGACTGCTATTTATAACGGGAACGTGAAACGCTACCAGGTTACGTGCAGTTCGACCCTCTTCTTGTATTAGAAGTCGAACATCGGCCATATTGCACTAGGGATTCAGAAAAAGTTAGATGATAAAGGATCATAACGATCACAGAGCTGGGGCAATTCATTGACTTGTTTAGAATTTGATATTCAGTGGGCTTATAGGTTAGCTGGTGATCTGTTCGAATAGATTGTCAAGGTTTGGGTTTTGATATCTTCAACTAAGAGTAAAACGACTTACCACAGGTGATAACGAATAAAAGAAAGGTTTTCAGGCTAGACAGGAGGTTATTAATATTTGTCATGAATATAGGAATCACGGAGGGTTAGGAATAGCAATATTTGTAAACATCGGACGACGTAAAAACATACCCGCAGAACATACTTCAAGGTATCATGTGTCCAGGCATATCTGAGCCACGTGGGTTGATGAAATTGACAATGATAATCCGTCAAACAAGATTCTGGAGCACCGACGATGCCCTGTAATAACTGATTGACATTTTGGAAAACTTAATAATTGTGTGTGTAATTCTGTGCACCGTGCACCTTCGGACGCACGCGTATGCACCACCGACATATTTTAACAACCACATTGACATTTGAAACAATGAAATATGACAGACTTCGATTTAAGACCCCTGATAATCGAAACTCTGCGATCGAAAATAATCGAAACTGCCTGCGCAGGCCACTGATATGTGGCGCAGGCTGTCGTTTTGCGGAGAAAATTTCAAACGCACATTGCGGAATTCACAAACTATTTCTGAAAGAGAGGGTCCCAGTTGCGCACAGTTCTTGGTCTGAAATCGCTCGAAGAATCGCTCGAAAATATACAAAGACTATAGACTTTAGTTTTTTCACTCAGATTTTGTTCGAAATCGCTCGAAAAATCGCTCAAAAATATACAAAGACTATAGTCTGGTGTTTTTCGGTCATATTTTGTTAAAAATCGCTGCTGAAATGTACAAAGACTAGAGTCTGTGGTGTTCTTTCACTCTGATCAAAAATCTACAATGACTATAGTCTTCGGTGTTCTTTCGCTCAAATTTTGTTCTAATGTCGCTGAAAAATATCCGATGACTATAGTCTTTGGTGTTCTTCTATAGATAGACTTAGTGTTCTTTCAGAAAAAAAATCGAAGTATTTGCAAAATCAACTGCAGGGCGCTTATCCTACGTATTCTTGCGCAGGGATTCGAACACGAATACGTCGATTAAATTAATCTAGAATCAAATCCCATCGAGATATCTTCGATTTTTCACTTTTCAGATCGATAAATTGACGATAACTTGATCAATTTAATTATTTAATTACAGTGGTGGGAACCGTGCTGATTTCTGACCACACAAGGAGCCGGAAAAGACATGGTTTTGCTTTAACTAAGAACCGAAGATTAGGACCTTCAGACAAATTAATTCGAACTCTCACTTTGGATATAGATGTTTGCTCACTCGTCAGAGAATTCTTAAGTGGTGTAAAGAGGCTATAAAAAGAAATGAGATCGATTAATTCGAAAAATTTCATCCTTTTCGATTGATGGGGCACAACCGTTCGAAACTGGCTCCAAAATTTGCATGCACTGAGGCAAACGAAGCGATTAGGGATACATGTATTGTGATTGTATGATCACATAGCACTATGGTATAGTAGTATAGTGGTATAGTAGTATGTACGTACAGTATAAAGTAGGAATCACTAAATTTTAAGTCCAGGACTTCAAAGCGTCGGATAGTGCCTGGAATGCTTTTGACTCATGCTTGCAGAAGCTTTACGCAATGTGAAGTATATCAAAGTATCGATATTTGAAATTCCCAAGTTCTACGTGCCCTGAATTTGAGTCATTTACTTCACTGCATTTTTGCACCTTGTGAGTGCAACGACATCTGGATGCTGTTGGAAAATGTCTCCGTTTTTTGGCGACCATTTCTCACAGTATTAGTACTGTAATTGTAAGTATTTAGGCTTCGACCATGGGTTGTTTGTCTCGAAACACTCGTTATGGGTCACCCTGTAACTCTTCGGAATTTTCGTACGGAATTTGTTATCGCTCCGTATTTTTTTTCGTGGAGTCTGTAGGTGATCATACATATTGAATCGAATTTGTTTCACACAAGATGCGTTCTTTCATAAATTCGTTATATTGTCTGGCCTCTGATTTGAATTGATTTTAACTGTTTGGTCTTTGTCCATCATCGCAATCATATGAGAATTAATATACGACAAGATTCGAGGCAGCGTATCGCCGCCAATTAACGTATGCAGGCGGTCGCTAGCCAACACGAATATATCTATATCCTGATCGACCGACCGACTCATATACCCCTTACGGCGCTACATGGTATGATATTTTCCTTTTCGGAGTCCGGTTCATACACAATGAACTTGTATTAATTTTAATTCCATTGTTCGAGCCTTGTCTTATTGTAGTCATTCGAGCACGACCGTATCACAGAATAATATAACGCGCAGGTAACATTAGGCCGTGATGACAATAATTGGAAGATTTTGAACCCTTTATGTACATTCAAATTTTAAATAGCATGTTATTTTAGATTCATTATACCTCACATACACGATTGATTGAATTTTAAGACAGAACCGTGACATAAGACTGATTGTTTTATATACCGATATATATGGGGCTGTCTACGTCACTTCGACACGGCTCCAGACCTCAACATCACCGATTTCATTTTTGATTTTACATGTTATCATTCTATCTTTGGAGAACCCCATTAATTTTTTTTTTATTTTCGGAATCAAGGTTTTCGGAGCTATGCATTTTTTTTAACTTTGAAAAAAAAATACCTTTTTTAAAATTCTGAAGAAAATCACAAAAATTCTGTGGATGATATAGAACAACCTCCCACTCGCAAAAACGTGAGGAGAATTTTTCTTATAGTTTTTCATCAATTTCATACAATATTTTTACAAAAAAATGCTCCTTGAATGACCGTTATCCTTGAGGGGGTAACCACTCGATATATAGGTGTTCCAACCATTTCACATTTCACAACTATTTCACAACTATTTCATTTTAATAAAGTTCAATAGACATATGTAGGTTATTTCAATGTATTTTGAGCCCGGGAATCCAAATCAGATAACCAAATTGATCTATCTATGAAAATGATCGAGTTATAATCGATTTATCGCTCCGGATAGTGTAAAAATCGAAACATCTCGATGTGATCCGTTCCTAGCTCGATTTCCTCGACGAATTCGTGTTCCTGAGATCAAATTATTCGATTAAAGCCTATAACTTCCTATTGAACCCCCTCAAACTTGGAAGTCGGATTTTTACCTCGTTATCCGCTGACGTTCGCAAGCTAATTATCGCTATCTCGGGTCAAAAATTATTAAATTTTTGTTTTCGATATTCGAAAGACGTTGATACGCTATTTTCGTGTATTTTGAGCTCAGGAACTCGAATCTGCAAGCTGAATCCGTCTATCTATAATATTGACTCGGTTATGATCGAATTAACGCTCTGAGAAGTGAAAAAATCAATATATCTCGATGGGATTTCATCTCAGCTTCATTTCCACGACGGATTCGTGTTCCTGAGATCAAATTACATCAAGAAAGCCTATAACCGCCCATTGATTCCCCTTGAACTTGAAAGTCGGAATTTTACCTCGGTCAACGACGTTCGCAAGCTAATTACCGCTATCTCGCGGTCGAAAATTATTGAATTTCTGTTTTTGATAATCGAAAGACGTTGATACGCTATTCTTGTGTATTTTGAGCTCAGGAATTCGATTCTGCAAGCCAAATTCGTCTATCTATAATATTGATCCGGTTCAAGTCGAATTAACGCTCTAAAAAGTGAAAAAATTAATAAATCTCGATAGGATTTCATCTCAGCTTCATTTCCACGACGGATTCGTGTTTCTGAGATCAAATTACATCAAGAAAGCCTATAACCGCCCATTGATTCCCCTCGAACTTGAAAGTCGGAATTTTACCTCGGTCAACGACGTTCGCAAGCTAATTACCGCTATCTCGGGGTCAAAAATTATTGAATTTTTGTTTTCGATATTCGAAAGGCGTTGATACGCTATTCTTGTGTATTTTGAGCTCAGGAACTCGAATCTGCAAGCTAAATCCGTCTATCTATAATATTGACGCGGTTATAATCGATTTAACGCTCTTAGAAGTGAAAAAGTCAGTATATCTCGATAGGATTTCATCTCAGCTTCATTTCCACGACGGATTCGTGTTCCTGAGATCAAATCATTCGGAAGAAGCCTATAACCGCCTATCGAACACGCTCAAACTTGAAAGTTGGATTTTGACCCCGTTATCCGTGACGCTCGCAAGCTAATCCGAAAAAATGTTACTCTTACTTCTAGTACGATCGCATACTAATAGTACATACTAATCAAACTTTCGGACAAAATGCTATGGTATCTAGTATATATATTAAGTGTTAGTATATTATTTATTAGGTATTACGGTACCAAGAATATTCTCTTGAATCTAGTATATCATATAATTAGACAGCGCTGTCTTGCGATCACTACGTGAACTAGTGTTCGCGGGAAGAGTAGGATACCGCTGCAATGTGTTCTAAGTTCTAACCTCCGAGGTTATAATTCGTGTGGCGTGAGGCGTCATTTGCATCATCTCTGGACTTTGCGGTTTTCATTTCGTCTACTAGAGATGGACGAAGTTCTTTCGTGGCTTACCGAAGCCGGGCTAGAGGATTTAATTGAAATTTTCACTCGTAAGTATCCTTCAATTTTATGAATATCATGTAACCAGTAGTTTGATATGGATTTTGATTTTATGTTCTCGATGTAAGTTTCTCTCTGTATAATGTATCTGTAGTTTGATAATAATTCATGTAATTTTTTGCATCATGTTTACCTATATAGTTATGATTCTGATGTAAGTTTCATTTTTATGTGATGTTCCCACGATTTGATATTAATTTTGATGATATTCTAACTAGTTTGTGAAATGTGCATTATTTGTTTGTTCGATGACAAAAGTATTGTGAAGTGAATTAACATTCTGAACTCTATCATAATTTTTAGCCACTCACTTGTCATCCTAATAAAATTGATGGCATCAGTCGTCAAAAATCTGGACGTACTTGATTCATTTAGAAATTCTTACCTTTAGAGTGTGACATACTAGAGTAGTTTAGAATATACTTCTGAACTTAGTATGTATTGTATTAGTATAATTTCATTGGAATATCAACCTCTTACGATCAGAAAATATACTTGGCGCCTATTTTACCATGAAATATTCTAAGTTTTAGTATAATATACTAATTATTAGTATAAATTTTTTTCGGTATACCGCTATCTCGGGGTCGAAAATTATCGATTTTTTGTTTCTGATATTCGAAAGGCGTTTATACGCTATTTTTGAGTATTTTGGGCTCAGGAACTCGAATCTGCAAGCTAAATCCATCGATCTATGATATCGCCGCGGTTATGATCGACTTAACGCTCTGAGAAGGGAAAAAACCGATATATCTCCATAGGATTTCATCTCAGCTTCATTTCCACGAAGGATTCGTGTTCCTGGGATCAAATTACATCAAGAAAGCCTATAACCGCCTATTGATTCCCCTTGAACTTGAAAGTCGGAATTTTACCTCGGTCAACGACGTTCGCAAGCTAATTACCGCTATCTCGACGTTGAAAATTATTGAATTTCTGTTTTTGATATTCGAAAGGCGTTGATACGCTATTCTTGTGTATTTTGAGCTCAGGAATTCGATTCTGCAAGCTAAATTCGTCTATCTATAATATTGATCCGGTTCAAATCGAATTAACGCTCTGAGAAGTGAAAAAATCAATATATCTCGATAGGATTTCATCTCAGCTTCATTTCCACGACGGATTCGTGTTCCTGAGATCAAATTACATCAAAAAAGCCTATAACCGCCCATTGATTTCCCTCGAACTTGAAAGTCGGAATTTTACCTCGGTCAACGACGTTCGCAAGCTAATTACCGCTATCTCGCAGTCAGAAATTATCGATTTTTTCTTTTTTGTATTCAACAAGTGTTGATACGCTATTTTTGTGTATTTCGAGCTCAGGAATTCGATTCTGCAAGCTAAATTCGTCTATCTATAATATTGATTCGGTTAAAATCGATTAACCGCTCTAAAAAGTGACAAAATCAATATATCTCGATAGGATTACATTTCAGCTTCATTTTCTCGACGAATTCGTGTTCCTGAGATCAAATTACATCAAGAAAGCCTATGACCGCCTGTTAAACCCCCTGAAACTCAAAAGTTGGATTTTTACCCCGTTATCCGCGACGTTCGCGACTTGATTACCTCTATCTCGCGGTCAAAAATTAATCAATTTTTGTTTTCGATATTCGAAAGGCGTTGATACGCTATTTTTGTGTATTTTGAGCTCAGGAATTCGAATCTGAGAGCTTAATCCGTCTATCTATAATATTGATTCGGTTGAAATCGATATTAATTGATAATTGATTTCAATATTTGTTATTGAGAATTGAATGTTCAATACCCGACTTTAGTGTGTATTTATCGGTTCTTACTATGAAGTCCTAGTAAATGGCGGTTTGGCATCGAAAATTTGCACAGACATCCGGTAGATGGCGCCGTGTTTCCATTAGAGCCCTATAAACCTCATATTCCATTCACAAAGATGACGCGTTTGAATATACAACTTACATATATTTTCATGCTCATAATACATTCGACCAATTTTTACATTTCGATACTTTACCTATAATTTTCAAATTTTAGCGGAACGTTTTTTTTCAATCCCATATGAATGAATCTATTTTTAATTTTTTTAGAATAGTATATTACACACCTAGGGCAGCAAAGCAAAGTCTATCTCGCGGTCAAAAATTATTGAATTTTTGTTTTCGATATTCAAAAGGCGTTGATATGGTGTTCTTGTATATTTTGAGCTGAGGAATTCAAATCTGCAAGCTGAATCCGTCTATCTATAATATTGACGCCGTTATGATCGCTCCTTCAACGGTGTGACAAGTGAAAAAATCAATATATCCCGATAGGATTTCATCTCAGCTTCATTTCCACGACGGATTCGTGTTCCCGAGATCAAATTACATCAAGAAAGCCTATGACCGCCCGTTAAACCCCCTAAAACTCGAAAGTTGGATTTTTACCCCGTTATCCGCGACGTTCGCGACTTAATTACCTCTATCTCGTTGTCAAAAATCAATCAATTTTTGCTTTCGATATTCGAAAGGCGTTGATACGCTATTTTTGTGTATTTTGAGCTCAGGAATTCGAATCCGAAAGCTGAATCCGTCTATCTATAATATTGATTCGGTCAAAATCGATTAACCGCTCTAAAAAGTGAAAAAATCAAATATCTCGATAGGATTTCATCTCAGCTCTATTTTCACGACGGATTCGTGTTCCTGAGATCAAATTTCATCAAGAAAGCCTGTAACCGCCTATTGATTTCCCTCGAACTTGAAAGTCGGAATTTTACCTCGGTCAACGACGTTCGCAAGCTAATTACCGCTGTATCGCGGTCAGAAATTATCGACTTTTTTTTTTTGGATATTCATCAGGCGTTGATACGCTATTCTTGTGTATTTTGAGCTCAGGAATTCGATTCCGCGAGCTAAATTCGTCTATCTATAATACTGACGCGGTTATAATCGATTTAACGCTCTGACAGGTGAAAAAATTAATATATCTCGATGGGATTTCATCTCAGCTTTATTTCAACGAAGGATTCGTGTTCCTGAGATCAGATCACATCAAAAAAGACTATAACCGCCCATTGATTTCCCTCGAACTTGAAAGTCGGAATTTTACCTCGGTCAACGACGTTCGCAAGCTAATTACCGCTGTATCGCGGTCAGAAATTATCGACTTTTTTTTTTTGGATATTCATCAGGCGTTGATACGCTATTCTTGTGTATTTTGAGCTCAGGAATTCGATTCCGCGAGCTAAATTCGTCTATCTATAATACTGACGCGGTTATAATCGATTTAACGCTCTGACAGGTGAAAAAATTAATATATCTCGATGGGATTTCATCTCAGCTTTATTTCAACGAAGGATTCGTGTTCCTGAGATCAGATCACATCAAAAAAGACTATAACCGCCCATTGATTTCCCTCGAACTTGAAAGTCGGAATTTTACCTCGGTCAACGACGTTCGCAAGCTAATTACCGCTGTATCGCGGTCAGAAATTATCGACTTTTTTTTTTTGGATATTCATCAGGCGTTGATACGCTATTCTTGTGTATTTCGAGCTCAGGAATTCGATTCTGCAAGCTAAATTCGTCTATCTATAATACTGACGCGGTTATAATCGATTCAACGCTCTGAAAAGTGAAAAAATTAATATATCTCGATAGGATTTCATCTCAGCTCTATTTCCACGACGGATTCGTGTTTCTGAGATCAAATTACATCAAGAAAGCCTCTAACCGCCCATTGATTTCCCTCGAACTTGAAAGTCTGAATTTTACCTCGGTCAACGACGTTCGCAAGCTAATTACCGCTATCTCGCGGTCAGAAATTATCGATTTCTGTTTTTTTGTATTCAACAGGTGTTGATACGACATTCTTGCGTAATACGAGCTCAGGAATTCTCCTAACCACGGTTACTCTAACCTAAGCATTCCTAACCGCTGACCTAAGCATTTTCTAACCTGACCTAAGTATTTCTGACCGCTGACCTAAGCATTTCTAACCTGACCTAAGCATGTCTAACCGCTGACCTAAGCATTTCTAACCTCCTGTTAAACCCCCTAAAACTCAAAAGTTGGATTTTTACCCGGTTATTCGCGACGTTCGCGATCCAATTACCTCTATCTCGCGGTCAAAAATTAATCAATTTTTGTTCCCGATATTCGAAAGGCGTTGATACGCTATTCTTGTGTATTTTGAGCTCAGGAATTCGAATCTGCAAGCTAAATCCGTCTATCTATAATATTTATTCGGTTAAAATCGATTAACCGCTCTAAAAAGTGACAAAATCAATATATCTCGATAGGATCACATCTCAGCTTCATTTTCTCGACGAATTCGTGTTCCTAAGATCAAATTACATCAAGAAAGCCTATGACCTCCTGTTAAACCCCCTAAAACTCAAAAGTTGGATTTTTACCCGGTTATCCGCGACGTTCGCGATCTAATTACCTCTATCTCGCGGTCAAAAATTAATCAATTTTTGTTCCCGATATTCGAAAGGCGTTGATACGCTATTCTTGTGTATTTTGAGCTCAGGAATTCGAATCTAAAAGCTAGATCCGTCTATCTATAATATTGATTCGGTTAAAATCGATTAACCGCTCTAAAAAGTGACAAAATCAATATATCTCGATAGGATCACATCTCAGCTTCATTTTCTCGACGAATTCGTGTTCCTAAGATCAAATTACATCAAGAAAGCCTATGACCTTCTGTTAAACCCCTTAGAACTCAAAAGTTGGATTTTTACCCGGTTATCCGCGACGTTCGCGATCTGATTACCTCTATCTCGCGGTCATAAATTAATCAATTTTTGTTTCCGATATTCGAAAGGCGTTGATACGCTATTCTTGTGTATTTTGAGCTCAGGAATTCGAATCTAAAAGCTAAATCCGTCTATCTATAATATTGATTCGGTTAAAATCGATTAACCGCTCTAAAAAGTGACAAAATCAATATATCTCGATAGGATCACATCTCAGCTTCATTTTCCCGACGAATTCGTGTTCCTAAGATCGAATTACATCAAGAAAGCCTATGACCTCCTGTTAAACCCCCTAAAACTCAAAAGTTGGATTTTTACCCGGTTATCCGCGACGTTCGCGATCTAATTACCTCTATCTCGCGGTCAAAAATTAATCAATTTTTGTTTCCGATATTCGAAAGGCGTTGATACGCTATTCTTGTGTATTTTGAGCTCAGGAATTCGAATCTGCAAGCTGAATCCGTCTATCCATATTATTTACGCGGTTATAGTCGATTCAACGCTCTGAAAAGTGAAAGAATTAATATATCCCGATAGGATTTTTTCCTAGCTTCATTCACTCGACGGATTCTTGTTTCCGCAATTGGGAGGTTGCTCTACATCATTCACAGAATTTCTGTGATTTTTCCAAACAAACAAGTTATTCTTCCAAAGTTGAAAGAATGCATAGCTGCGAAGGCCTTGATTCAAAAGATAAAAAAAAATTTTAGGGATTCTTTGAAGATAGAATAATAACGTATAAAATGAAGAAAGAAATTGGATATATCGAGGTCTGGAGCGGCGTCGAATACATAGACCGCCCCATTCATCTTATGTATATAAAAATTTCGTGTCACGATGTATGTCGCGATAAACTCCGAAACTACTGAACCAATTTTCATCATATTCCGTAAGCATCTGTAATTTGGTTCAACTTGGGAGATAGGGTAGTTTTCATCTCAATAATTGATCTCGATATCTGTTAATGCAAATTAAATGTTCATTACATGACTTTAGTGTGTATTTATCGGTTCTTTATATAAAGTCCTAGTAAATGGCGGTTTGGCATCGAAAAGTTGCACAGACATCCGGTAGATGGCGCCGTGTTTCCATTGGAGCCTAATAAAACTCATATTTCATTCACAAAGATGACGCGTTCGAATATACAATTTACATATATTTTCATGCTCATAATACATTTGACCAATTTTGACATTTCGATACTCTACCTATAACTTTCAAATTTTAGCGGAACGTTTTATTTTCAATTCCATATGAATGAATCTATTTTTAATTGTTTTGGAATAGTATATTACACACCTAGGGCAGCAAAGCAAAGTCTATCTCGCGGTCAAAAATTATTAAATTTTTGTTTTTGATATTCGAAAGGCGTTGATACGCTGTTCTTGTATATTTTGAGCAGAGAATTCAAATCTGCAAGCTGAATCCGTCTATCTATAATATTGACGCGGTTATGATCACTCCTTTAACGGTCTGACAAGTGAAAAAAGCAATATATCCCGATAGGATTTCATCTGAGCTCCATTTTCTCGACGAATTCGTGTTCCTGAGATCAAATCACATCAAGAAAGCCTATAACCGCCCATTGATTCCCCTCGAACTTGAAAGTCGGAATTCTATACCTCGGTCAACGACGTTCGCAAGCTAATTACCGCTATCTCGCGGTCAGAAATTATCGATTTTTTTTTTTGGATATTCATCAGGCGTTGATACGCTATTCTTGTGTATTTTAAGCTCAGGTATTCGATTCCGCGAGCTGAATTCGTCTATCTATAATACTGACGCGGTTATAATCGATTTAACGCTCTGACAGGTGAAAAAATCAATATATCTCGATAGGATCTCATCTCAGCTTCATTTTCTCGACGGATTCGTGTTCCTCAGATCAAATTACATCAAGAAAGCCTATAACCGCCTATTGATTCCCGTCGAACTTGAAAGTCGGAATTTTAACTCGGTCAACGACGTCCGCAAGCTAATTACCGCTATCTCGCGGTCAAAAATTATTGAATTTTTGTTTTCGATATTCGAAAGGCGTTGATACGCTATTCTTGTGTATTTCGAGCTCAGGAATTCGATTCTGCAAGCTAAATTTGTCTATCTATAATATTCATCCGGTTCAAATCGAATTAACGCTCTAAAAAGTGAAAAAATTAATATATCTCGATAGGATTTCATCTTAGCTCTATTTCCACGACGGATTCGTGTTCCTGAGATCAATTTACATCCGGAAAGCCTATGACCGCTCATTGATTCCCCCCGAACTTGAAAGTCGGAATTTTACCTCGGTCAACGACGTTCGCAAGCTAATTACCGCTATCTCGCGGTCAAAAATTATTGAATTTCTGTTTTCGATAATCGAAAGGCGTTGATACGCTATTCTTGTGTATTTTGAGCTCAGGAATTCGAATCTGCCAGCTAAATCCGTCTATCTATAATATTGACGCGGTTATAGTCGATTCAACGCTCTGAAAAGCGAAAGAATTAATATATCCCGATAGGATTTTTTCCTAGCTCTATTCCCTCGACGGATTCTTGTTTCCGCGATTGGGAGGTTGCTCTACATCATTCGCAGAATTTCTGTGATTTTTCTCAGGATTAAAAAAAGTTCTTTTCTCAGAGTTGAAAGAATGCATAGCTGCGAAGGCCTTGATTCAAAAAATAAAAAAAAAATTTCAGGGATTCTTTGAAGATAGAATAATAACGTATAAAATGAGGAATGAAATCGGATATATCGAGGTCTGGAGCGGCGTCGAATACATAGACCGCCCCATTCATCTTATGTATATATAAAAATTTCGTGTCACGTTGTATGTCGCGATAAACTCCGAAACTACTGAACCAATTTTCATCATATTCCGTAAGCATCAGTAATTTAGTTCAACTTGGGAGATAGGGTAGTTTTCATCTCAATAATTGATCTCAATATCTGTTAATGCAAATTAAATGTTCATTACATGACTTTAGTGTGTATTTATCGGTTCTTTATATAAAGTCCTAGTAAATGGCGGTTTGGCATCGAAAAGTTGCACAGACATCCGGTAGATGGCGCCGTGTTTCCATTGGAGCCCAATAAACCTCATATTTCATTCACAAAGATGACGCGTTTGAATATACAATTTACATATATTTTCATGCTCATAATACATTTGACCAATTTTGACATTTCGATACTCTACCTATAACTTTCAAATTTTAGCGGAACGTTTTATTTTCAATTCCATATGAATGAATCTATTTTTAATTGTTTTAGAATAGTATATTACACACTTAGGGCAGCAAAGCAAAGTCTATCTCGCGGTAAAAAATTATTAAATTTTTGTTTTCGATATTCGAAAGGCGTTGATACGCTATTCGTGTATATTTTGAGCTGAGGAATTCAAATCTGCAAGCTGAATCCGTCTATCTATAATATTGACGCGGTTATGATCACTCCTGTAACGCTCTAAAAAGTGAAAAAACTAATATATCTCGATAGGATTACATCTCAGCTTCATTTCCACGACGGATTCGTGTTTCTGAGATCAAATTACATTAAGAAAGCCTATGACCGCCTATTGAACCCCCTCAAACTTGGAAGTCGGATTTTTACCTCGTTATTCGCTGACGTCCGCAGGCTAATTACCGCTATCTCGCGGTCAAAAATGATTGAATTTTTGTTTTCGATATTCGAAAGGCGTTGATACGCTATTCTTGTGTATTTTGAGCTCAGGAATTCGATTCTGCAAGCTAAATTCGTGTATCTATAATATTGATCCGGTTCAAATCGAATTAACGCTCTAAAAAGTGGAAAAACTAATATATCTTGATAGGATTTCATCTCAGCTTCATTTCCATGCGACGGATTCGTGTCCCTGAGATCAAATTACATCAAGAAAGCCTATAACCACCTATTGATTCCCCTCGAACTTGAAAGTCGGAATTTTACCTCGGTCCACGACGTTCGCTAGCGAATTACCGCTCTCTCGCGGTCAAAAATTATCAAATTTTTGATTTCTATATTCGAAAGGCGTTGATACGCTATTCTCGTGTATTTTGAGCTCGGGAATTCGATTCTGCAAGCTGAATCCGTCTATCTATAATATTGACGCGGTTATTATTGATTTAATGCTCTAGAAAGTAATAAAATCAATATATCTCGATAGGATTTTATCTCAGCTTCATTTCCACGACGGATTCGTGTTCCTGAGATCGAATTACATCAAGAAAGCCTGTAACCGCCTATTGATTCCCCTCGAACGTGAAAGTCGGAATTTTAACTCGGTCAACGACGTTCGCAAGCTAATTACCGCTATCTCGCGGTCAAAAATTATTGAATTTCAGTTTTCGATATTCGAAAGGCGTTGATACGCTATTCTCGTGTATTTTGAGCTCAGGAATTCGATTCTGCGAGCTAAATTTGTCTATCTATAATATTGATCCGGTTCAAGTCGAATTAACGCTCTAAAAAGTGAAAAAACTAATATATCTCGATAGGATTTCATCTCAGCTCTATTTCCACGACGGATTCGTGTTTCTGAGATCAAATTTCATCAAGGAAGCCTGTGACCGCCTATTGATTCCCCTCGAACTTGAAAGTCGGAATTTTACCTCCGTCAACGACGTTCGCAAGCTAATTACCGCTATCTCGCGGTCTAAAATTATTGGATTTTAGTTTTCGATATTCGAAAGGCGTTGATACGCTATTTTCGTGTATTTTGAGCTCAGGAATTCGAATCTGCAAGCTAAATTTGTCTATCTATAATATTGATCCGGTTCAAGTCGAATTAACGCTCTAAAAAGTGAAAAAACTAATATATCTCGATAGGATTTCATCTCAGCTCTATTTCCACGACGGATTCGTGTTTCTGAGATCAAATTTCATCAAGAAAGCCTGTGACCGCCTATTGATTCCCCTCGAACTTGAAAGTCGGAATTTTACCTCCGTCAACGACGTTCGCAAGCTAATTACCGCTATCTCGCGGTCAAAAATTATTAAATTTTTGTTCTCGATATTTGAAAGGCGTTGATACGCTATTCTTGTGTATTTTGAGCTCAGGAACTCGAATTTACGAGCTGAATCCGTCTATCTATAATATTGACGCAGTTATTATTGATTTAACGCTCTAGCAAGTAATAAAACTAATATATCTCGATAGGATTTCATCTCAGCTTCATTTCCACGACGGATTCGTGTTTCTGAGATCAAATTACATCAAGAAAGCCTATAACCACCTATTGATTCCCCTTGAACTTGAAATTCGGAATTTTACCTCGGTCAACGACGTTCGCAAGCTAATTACCGCTATCTCGCGGTCAAAAATTATTAAATTTTTGTTTTCGAAATTCGAAAGGCGTTGATACGCCATTCTTGTGTATTTTGAGCTGAGGAATTCAAATCTGCAAGCTGAATCCGTCTATCTATAATATTGACGCGGTTATAGTCGATTCAACCTTCTGAAAAGCGAAAGAATTAAGATATCCCGATAGGATTCTTTCCTAGCTTCATTCACTCGACGGATTCTCGTTTCTGCGATTCAGAGGTTGCTCTATATCATTCACAGAATTTCTGTGATTTTTCTTAGGATTGAAAAAAGTTCTTTTTCCAAAGTTGAAAGAATGCATAGCTGCGAAGGCCTTGATTCAAAAGATAAAAAAAAATTTTTAGGGATTCTTCGAAGATAGAATAATAACGTATAAAATGAAGAATGAAATCGGATATATCGAGGCCTGCAGCGGCGTCGAATACATAGACCGCCCCATACATCTTATGTATATAAAAATTTCGTGTCACGATGTATGTCGCGATAAACTCCGATACTACTGGACCAATTTTTATCATATTTTGTAAGCATCTGTAATTTGGTTCAACTTGGGAGATAGGGTAGTTTTTATCTCAAAAATTGATCTCAATATTTGTTATTGCAAATCAAATGTTCATTACACGACTTTCGTGTGTATTTATCGTTTCTTACTATAAAGTCCTAGTAAATGGCGGTTTGGCATCGAAAAGGTGCACAGATATCCGGTAGATGGCGCCGTGTTTCTATTGAAGCCCAATAAACCTCATATTTAATTCACAAAGATGACGCGTTTGAATATACAATGTACATATATTTTCATGCTCATAATACATTTGACCAATTTTGACATTTCGATACTTTACCTATAACTTTCAAATTTTAGCGGAACTTTCTATTTGCAATCCCATATGATTGAATCTATTTTTAATTTTTTTAGAATAGTATATTACACACCGAGGGCAGCAAAGCAAAGTCTATTTCGCGGTCAAAAATCATTAAATTTTTGTTTTCGATATTCGAAAGGCGTTGATACGCTATTCTTGTATATTTTGAGCTGAGGAATTCAAATCTGCAAGCTGAATTCATCTCTCTATAATATTGACGCGGTTATAATTGATTTAACGCTCTAGAAAGTAAAAACATCAATATATCTCGATAGGATTTTATCTCAGCTTCATTTCCACGACGGATTCGTGTTCCTGAGATCAAATTACATCAAGAAAGCCTGTAACCGCCTATTGATTCCCCTCGAACTTGAAAGTCGGAATTTTACCTCGGTCAACGACGTTCGCAAGCTAATTACCGCTATCTCGCGGTCAAAAATTATTGAATTTTTGTTTTCGATATTCGAAAGGCGTTGCTAAGCTATTCTCGTGTATTTTGAGCTCAGGAATTCGAATCTGCAAGCTGAATTTGTCTATCTATAATATTGATCCGGTTCAAGTCGAATTAACGCTCTAAAAAGTGAAAAAACTAATATATCTCGATAGGATTTCATCTCAGCTCTATTTCCACGACGGATTCGTGTTCCTGAGATCAAATTTCATTAAGAAAGCCTGTAACCGCCTATTGATTCCCTTCGTACTTGAAAGTCGGAATTTTACGTCGGTCAACGACGTTCGCAAGCTAATTACCGCTATCTCGCGGTCAAAAATTATTGAATTTTTGTTTTCGATATTCGAGAGGCGTTGATACGCTATTCTCGTGTATTTTGAGCTCAGGAATTCGAATCTGCAAGCTAAATTTGTCTATCTATAATATTGATCCGGTTCAAGTCGAATTAATGCTCTAAAAAGTGAAAAAACTAATACAGAGAGATTTCGTGGAAGCGGGCCAGTCCGGTCGCGCGAGCGTGTCGGTAAGTTAGGATAAAATACTAACACACGAAAATTCTACGTGCGTGATCTTCGCTAGCTCCTTACTGCTTATGCCAGCGAAGATCACGCACGTAAAATTTTCGTGTGTTAGTAATTGTATCCTCAGTTGCATATCTCGGGCGCAACCGACTGGCCCGCTTCCACGAAATCTCTCTGTATATCTTGATAGGATTTCATCTCAGCTCTATTTTCACGACGGATTCGTGTTCCTGAGATCAAATTTCATCAAGAAAGCCTGTAACCGCCTATTGATTCCCCTCGAACTTGAAAGTCGGAATTTTACCTCGGTCAACGACGTTCGCAAGCTAATTACCGCTATCTCGCGGTCAAAAATTATTAAATTTTTGTTTTCTGTATTTGAAAAGCGTTGATACGCTATTCTTGTATATTTTTAGCTGAGGAATCTAAATCTGCAAGCTGAATCCATCTCTCCATAATATTGACGCGGTTATAATTGATTCAACGCTCTAGGAAGTAAAAAAATTAATATATCTCGATAGGATCACATCTCAGCTTCATTTTCCCGACGAATTCGTGTTCCTTAGATCGAATTACATCAAGAAAGCCTATGACCTCCTGTTAAACCCCCTAAAACTCAAAAGTTGGATTTTTACCCGGTTATCCGCGACGTTCGCGATCTAATTACCTCTATCTCGCGGTCAAAAATTAATCAATTTTTGTTTCCGATATTCGAAAGGCGTTGATACGCTATTTTTGTGTATTTTGAGCTCAGGAATTCGAATCTGCAAGCTGAATCCGTCTATCTATATTATTTACGCGGTTATAGTCGATTCAACGCTCTAAAAAGTGAAAGAATTGATATATCCCGATAGGATTTTTTCCTAGCTTCATTCACTCGACGGATTCTTGTTTCCGCAATTGGGAGGTTGCTCTACATCATTCACAGAATTTCTGTGATTTTTCTTAGGATTAAAAAAAGTTATTCTTCCAAAGTTGAAAGAATGCATAGCTGCGAAGGCCTTGATTCAAAAAATAAAAAAAAATTTTAGGGATTCTTTGAAGATAGAATAATAACGTACACTGTTAAAAATGTTTGCGAATTCACTATACATTTGCTACACGAAAGTTTTGTAAAATTACAAATTCGACAGAGAAAAGTGGATTTACTGTGCATTTTTCTCAAATTTGCAATAATTTTTTGTAATTCTACTGAATTGGATAAGAAAATAC
Organism: Athalia cordata; assembly: GCA_963932425.1. Lineage (NCBI taxonomy): Eukaryota > Metazoa > Arthropoda > Insecta > Hymenoptera > Athaliidae > Athalia > Athalia cordata. The sequence continues at coordinate 46,121 of OZ010627.1, read as the reverse complement.
AAAAGCGTATTTTAAATTTACTAAACTGTACAGTAACAATGGAAAAATTTGTGATTTCGCTACATAATATTTGGATTTCGCTAAACTTTGTGGGAAATTTACCGATTATATGTCCACGAAAATTCGGTTACAGTCCATGGAATAAAGAAATTTAGTGTAGCAAAATGGATTGCTACACATGGCTTTTAATTTTGCTTTTTCATTCATAATTTTCTGGAACCAAATACTAAAATAACGTTGGTGAATTTCAATTTCGCCATACATTTAGGAATTTCACATAACTGCTACTAAAATTACTGAAGGGTTTTTGAAATTTACTATTATTGTGTAGGGAATACACTTCTGGATTAATTATTAATTAATTGTGTTGATCGAAAAAATTCTGAATTTATCGAATTGGTGGGCTTTCATCAGTTAACTCTTTCGACGAAATCGAACATTTGTCGTATTATAAACCACATAACATTAACATCTTTTCTAAGGTAGCTTGGCGTAATAGGTAGGGCGTGCGATTAGTAATTCGAACGACGACGGTTCGTATCTCGGGTAGGACAATTTGGATACAATTCGAAAAGCGTTTTTCATCTCATATATATGATCTATAAGCGATTAACTCGTCGAAAAACCCCATGAAAATTCTGAAAAAATCGTTGCTGATGTATTTTTTAATGGTTTTTGTTAATTGTGAATTGTTAATATACGTTTTCAAGAAAGTCACTCAACCGGTGTAGTAATTTTGATAGACTGCCACCAAAATTACAATACATTTTTGTTTCGAATTCGCTAATCAAGAATTGAAAAATGCTCTTTAATTTACTGAATTTGCTGCATCGATGTTTGGTAATTTCACTAAAATGAAAAGTGACTTCAAAAGTTGTGTATTTAAATATTACTTGTACATGGTAAAGTAAATTTACTGAACGGTATCTGAATAAAACTTCCAACACAATTTAGTAAATTCACCATAGAAATTTTTAACAGTGTATAAAATGAAGAAAGAAATCGGATATATCGAGGTCTGGAGCGGCGTCGAATACATAGACCGCCCCATTCATCTTATGTATATAAAAATTTCGTGTCACGATGTATGTCGCGATAAACTCCGAAACTACTGAACCAATTTTCATCATATTCCGTAAGCATCTGTAATTTGGTTCAACTTGGGAGATAGGGTAGTTTTCATCTCAATAATTGATCTCAATATCTGTTAATGCAAATTAAATGTTCATTACATGACTTTAGTGTGTATTTATCGGTTCTTTATATAAAGTCCTAGTAAATGGCGGTTTGGCATCGAAAAGTTGCACAGACATCCGGTAGATGGCGCCGTGTTTCCATTGGAGCCTAATAAAACTCATATTTCATTCACAAAGATGACGCGTTCGAATATACAATTTACATATATTTTCATGCTCATAATACATTTGACCAATTTTGACATTTCGATACTCTACCTATAACTTTCAAATTTTAGCGGAACGTTTTATTTTCAATTCCATATGAATGAATCTATTTTTAATTGTTTTGGAATAGTATATTACACACCTAGGGCAGCAAAGCAAAGTCTATCTCGCGGTCAAAAATTATTAAATTTTTGTTTTTGATATTCGAAAGGCGTTGATACGCTATTCTTGTATATTTTGAGCAGAGAATTCAAATCTGCAAGCTGAATCCGTCTATCTATAATATTGACGCGGTTATGATCACTCCTTTAACGGTCTGACAAGTGAAAAAAGCAATATATCCCGATAGGATTTCATCTCAGCTTCATTTTCTCGACGAATTCGTGTTCCTGAGATCCAATCACATCAAGAAAGCCTATAACCGCCCATTGATTCCCCTCGAACTTGAAAGTCGGAATTCTACCTCGGTCAACGACGTTCGCAAGCTAATTACCGCTATCTCGCGGTCAGAAATTATCGATTTTTTTTTTTGGATATTCATCAGGCGTTGATACGCTATTCTTGTGTATTTTAAGCTCAGATATTCGATTCCGCGAGCTGAATTCGTCTATCTATAATACTGACGCGGTTATAATCGATTTAACGCTCTGACAGGTGAAAAAATCAATATATCTCGATAGGATTTCATCTCAGCTTCATTTTCTCGACGGATTCGTGTTCCTCAGATCAAATTACATCAAGAAAGCCTATAACCGCTCATTGATTTCCCTCGAACTTGAAAGTCTGAATTTTACCTCGGTCAACGACGTTCGCAAGCTAATTACCGCTATCGCGCGGTCAGAAATTATCGATTTTTGTTTTTTTGTATTCAACAGGTGTTGATACGACATTCTTGCGTAATACGAGCTCAGGAATTCGATTCTGCAAGCTAAATTTGTCTATCTATAATATTCATCCGGTTCAAATCGAATTAACGCTCTAAAAAGTGAAAAAATTAATATATCTCGATAGGATTCCATCTCAGCTCTATTTCCACGACGGATTCGTGTTCCTGAGATCAATTTACATCCGGAAAGCCTATGACCGCTCATTGATTCCCCCCGAACTTGAAAGTCGGAATTTTACCTCTGTCAACGACGTTCGCAAGCTAATTACCGCTATCTCGCGGTCAAAAATTATTGAATTTCTGTTGTCGATAATCGAAAGGCGTTGATACGCTATTCTTGTGTATTTTGAGCTCAGGAATTCGAATCTGCAAGCTGCATCCGTCTATCTATAATATTGACGCGGTTATAGTCGATTCAACGCTCTGAAAAGCGAAAGAATTAATATATCCCGATAGGATTTTTTCCTAGCTCTATTCCCTCGACGGATTCTTGTTTCCGCGATTGGGAGGTTGCTCTACATCATTCGCAGAATTTCTGTGATTTTTCTCAGGATTAAAAAAAGTTCTTTTCTCAGAGTTGAAAGAATGCATAGCTGCGAAGGCCTTGATTCAAAAAATAAAAAAAAAATTCCAGGGATTCTTTGAAGATAGAATAATAACGTATAAAATGAGGAATGAAATCGGATATATCGAGGTCTGGAGCGGCGTCGAATACATAGACCGCCCCATTCATCTTATGTATATAAAAATTTCGTGTCACGATGTATGTCGCGATAAACTCCGAAACTACTGAACCAATTTTCATCATATTCCGTAAGCATCTGTAATTTAGTTCAACTTGGGAGATAGGGTAGTTTTCATCTCAATAATCGATCTCAATATCTGTTAATGCAAATTAAATGTTCATTGCATGACTTTAGTGTGTATTTATCGGTTCTTTATGTAAAGTCCTAGTAAATGGCGGTTTGGCATCGAAAAGTTGCACAGACATCCGGTAGATGGCGCCGTGTTTCCATTGGAGCCCAATAAACCTCATATTTCATTCACAAAGATGACGCGTTTGAATATACAATTTACATATATTTTCATGCTCATAATACATTTGACCAATTTTGACATTTCGATACTCTACCTATAACTTTCAAATTTTAGCGGAACGTTTTATTTTCAATTCCATATGAATGAATCTATTTTTAATTGTTTTAGAATAGTATATTACACACCTAGGGCAGCAAAGCAAAGTCTATCTCGCGGTCAAAAATTATCAAATTTTTGTTTTCGATATTCGAAAGGCGTTGATACGCTATTCTTGTATATTTTGAGCAGAGAATTCAAATCTGCAAGCTGAATCCGTCTATCATAATATTGACGCGGTTATGATCACTCCTTTAACGGTCTGACGAGTGAAAAAATCAATATATCCCGATAGGATTTCATCTCAGCTTCATTTTCTCGACGAATTCGTGTTCCTGAGATCAAATTACATCAAGAAAGCCTCTAACCGCCCATTGATTCCCCTCGAACTTGAAAGTCGGAATTTTACCTCGGTCAACGACGTTCGCAAGCTAATTACCGCTATCTCGCGGTCAGAAATTATCGATTTTTTTTTGTGGATATTCATCAGGCGTTGATACGCTATTCTTGTGTATTTTAAGCTCAGGAATTCGAATCTGCAAGCTAAATCCGTCTATCTATAATATTGATTCGGTTAAAATCGATTAACCGCTCTAAAAAGTGACAAAATCAATATATCTCGATAGGATCACATCTCAGCTTCATTTTCTCGACGAATTCGTGTTCCTAAGATCAAATTACATCAAGAAAGCCTATGACCTCCTGTTAAACCCCCTAAAACTCAAAAGTTGGATTTTTACCCGGTTATCCGCGACGTTCGCGATCCAATTACCTCTATCTCGCGGTCAAAAATTAATCAATTTTTGTTCCCGATATTCGAAAGGCGTTGATACGCTATTCTTGTGTATTTTGAGCTCAGGAATTCGAATCTGCAAGCTAAATCCGTCTATCTATAATATTTATTCGGTTAAAATCGATTAACCGCTCTAAAAAGTGACAAAATCAATATATCTCGATAGGATCACATCTCAGCTCCATTTTCCCGACGAATTCGTGTTCCTAAGATCAAATTACATCAAGAAAGCCTATGACCTCCTGTTAAACCCCCTAAAACTCAAAAGTTGGATTTTTACCCGGTTATCCGCGACGTTCGCGATCTAATTACCTCTATCTCGCGGTCAAAAATTAATCAATTTTTGTTTCCGATATTCGAAAGGCGTTGATACGCTATTCTTGTGTATTTTGAGCTCAGGAATTCGAATCTGCAAGCTGAATCCGTCTATCTATATTATTTACGCGGTTATAGTCGATTCAACGCTCTGAAAAGTGAAAGAATTAATATATCCCGATAGGATTTTTTCCTAGCTTCATTCACTCGACGGATTCTTGTTTCTGCGATTGGGAGGTTGCTCTACATTATTCACAGAATTTCTGTGATTTTTCTTAGGATCAAAAAAAGTTATTCTTCCAAAGTTGAAAGAATGCATAGCTGCGAAGGCCTTGATTCAAAAGATAAAAAAAAATTTTAGGGATTCTTTGAAGATAGAATAATAACGTATAAAATGAAGAAAGAAATCGGATATATCGAGGTCTGGAGCGGCATCGAATACATAGACCGCCCCATTCATCTTATGTATATAAAAATTTCGTGTCACGATGTATGTCGCGATAAACTCCGAAACTACTGAACCAATTTTCATCATATTCCGTAAGCATCTGTAATTTGGTTCAACTTGGGAGATAGGGTAGTTTTCATCTCAATAATTGATCTCAATATCTGTAATTGCAAATTAAATGTTCATTACATGACTTTAGTGTGTATTTATCGGTTCTTTATATAAAGTCCTAGTAAATGGCGGTTTGGCATCGAAAAGTTGCACAGACATCCGGTAGATGGCGCCGTGTTTCCATTGGAGCCTAATAAAACTCATATTTCATTCACAAAGATGACGCGTTCGAATATACAATTTACATATATTTTCATGCTCATAATACATTTGACCAATTTTGACATTTCGATACTCTACCTATAACTTTCAAATTTTAGCGGAACGTTTTATTTTCAATTCCATATGAATGAATCTATTTTTAATTGTTTTGGAATAGTATATTACACACCTAGGGCAGCAAAGCAAAGTCTATCTCGCGGTCAAAAATTATTAAATTTTTGTTTTTGATATTCGAAAGGCGTTGATACGCTGTTCTTGTATATTTTGAGCAGAGAATTCAAATCTGCAAGCTGAATCCGTCTATCTATAATATTGACGCGGTTATGATCACTCCTTTAACGGTCTGACAAGTGAAAAAAGCAATATATCCCGATAGGATTTCATCTGAGCTCCATTTTCTCGACGAATTCGTGTTCCTGAGATCAAATCACATCAAGAAAGCCTATAACCGCCCATTGATTCCCCTCGAACTTGAAAGTCGGAATTCTATACCTCGGTCAACGACGTTCGCAAGCTAATTACCGCTATCTCGCGGTCAGAAATTATCGATTTTTTTTTTTGGATATTCATCAGGCGTTGATACGCTATTCTTGTGTATTTTAAGCTCAGGTATTCGATTCCGCGAGCTGAATTCGTCTATCTATAATACTGACGCGGTTATAATCGATTTAACGCTCTGACAGGTGAAAAAATCAATATATCTCGATAGGATCTCATCTCAGCTTCATTTTCTCGACGGATTCGTGTTCCTCAGATCAAATTACATCAAGAAAGCCTATAACCGCCTATTGATTCCCGTCGAACTTGAAAGTCGGAATTTTAACTCGGTCAACGACGTCCGCAAGCTAATTACCGCTATCTCGCGGTCAAAAATTATTGAATTTTTGTTTTCGATATTCGAAAGGCGTTGATACGCTATTCTTGTGTATTTTGAGCTCAGGAATTCGATTCTGCAAGCTAAATTCGTGTATCTATAATATTGATCCGGTTCAAATCGAATTAACGCTCTAAAAAGTGGAAAAACTAATATATATCTCTAGGATTTCATCTCAGCTTCATTTCCACGACGGATTCGTGTTCCTCAGATCAAATTACATCAAGAAAGCCTATAACCGCTCATTGATTTCCCTCGAACTTGAAAGTCTGAATTTTACCTCGGTCAACGACGTTCGCAAGCTAATTACCGCTATCTCGCGGTCAGAAATTATCGATTTTTGTTTTTTTGTATTCAACAGGTGTTCATACGCTATTCTTGTGTATTTCGAGCTCAGGAATTCGATTCTGCAAGCTAAATTTGTCTATCTATAATATTCATCCGGTTCAAATCGAATTAACGCTCTAAAAAGTGAAAAAATTAATATATCTCGATAGGATTTCATCTCAGCTCTATTTCCACGACGGATTCGTGTTCCTGAGATCAATTTACATCCGGAAAGCCTATGACCGCTCATTGATTCCCCCCGAACTTGAAAGTCGGAATTTTACCTCTGTCAACGACGTTCGCAAGCTAATTACCGCTATCTCGCGGTCAAAAATTATTGAATTTCTGTTGTCGATAATCGAAAGGCGTTGATACGCTATTCTTGTGTATTTTGAGCTCAGGAATTCGAATCTGCAAGCTGCATCCGTCTATCTATAATATTGACGCGGTTATAGTCGATTCAACGCTCTGAAAAGCGAAAGAATTAATATATCCCGATAGGATTTTTTCCTAGCTCTATTCCCTCGACGGATTCTTGTTTCCGCGATTGGGAGGTTGCTCTACATCATTCGCAGAATTTCTGTGATTTTTCTCAGGATTAAAAAAAGTTCTTTTCTCAGAGTTGAAAGAATGCATAGCTGCGAAGGCCTTGATTCAAAAAATAAAAAAAAAATTCCAGGGATTCTTTGAAGATAGAATAATAACGTATAAAATGAGGAATGAAATCGGATATATCGAGGTCTGGAGCGGCGTCGAATACATAGACCGCCCCATTCATCTTATGTATATAAAAATTTCGTGTCACGATGTATGTCGCGATAAACTCCGAAACTACTGAACCAATTTTCATCATATTCCGTAAGCATCTGTAATTTAGTTCAACTTGGGAGATAGGGTAGTTTTCATCTCAATAATCGATCTCAATATCTGTTAATGCAAATTAAATGTTCATTGCATGACTTTAGTGTGTATTTATCGGTTCTTTATGTAAAGTCCTAGTAAATGGCGGTTTGGCATCGAAAAGTTGCACAGACATCCGGTAGATGGCGCCGTGTTTCCATTGGAGCCCAATAAACCTCATATTTCATTCACAAAGATGACGCGTTTGAATATACAATTTACATATATTTTCATGCTCAAAATACATTTGACCAATTTTGACATTTCGATACTCTACCTATAACTTTCAAATTTTAGCGGAACGTTTTATTTTCAATTCCATATGAATGAATCTATTTTTAATTGTTTTAGAATAGTATATTACACACCTAGGGCAGCAAAGCAAAGTCTATCTCGCGGTAAAAAATTATTAAATTTTTGTTTTCGATATTCGAAAGGCGTTGATACGCTATTCGTGTATATTTTGAGCTGAGGAATTCAAATCTGCAAGCTGAATCCGTCTATCTATAATATTGACGCGGTTATGATCACTCCTGTAACGCTCTAAAAAGTGAAAAAACTAATATATCTCGATAGGATTACATCTCAGCTTCATTTCCACGACGGATTCGTGTTTCCGAGATCAAATTACATTAAGAAAGCCTATGACCGCCTATTGAACCCCCTCAAACTTGGAAGTCGGATTTTTACCTCGTTATTCGCTGACGTCCGCAGGCTAATTACCGCTATCTCGCGGTCAAAAATGATTGAATTTTTGTTTTCGATATTCGAAAGGCGTTGATACGCTATTCTTGTGTATTTTGAGCTCAGGAATTCGATTCTGCAAGCTAAATTCGTGTATCTATAATATTGATCCGGTTCAAATCGAATTAACGCTCTAAAAAGTGGAAAAACTAATATATCTCGATAGGATTTCATCTCAGCTTCATTTCCACGACGGATTCGTGTTCCTCAGATCAAATCACATCAAGAAAGCCTATAACCGCCCATTGATTCCCCTCGAACTTGAAAGTCGGAATTCTATACCTCGGTCAACGACGTTCGCAAGCTAATTACCGCTATCTCGCGGTCAGAAATTATCGATTTTTTTTTTTGGATATTCATCAGGCGTTGATACGCTATTCTTGTGTATTTTAAGCTCAGGTATTCGATTCCGCGAGCTGAATTCGTCTATCTATAATACTGACGCGGTTATAATCGATTTAACGCTCTGACAGGTGAAAAAATCAATATATCTCGATAGGATCTCATCTCAGCTTCATTTTCTCGACGGATTCGTGTTCCTCAGATCAAATTACATCAAGAAAGCCTATAACCGCTCATTGATTTCCCTCGAACTTGAAAGTCGGAATTCTATACCTCGGTCAACGACGTTCGCAAGCTAATTACCGCTATCTCGCGGTCAGAAATTATCGATTTTTGTTTTTTTGTATTCAACAGGTGTTGATACGCTATTCTTGTGTATTTCGAGCTCAGGAATTCGATTCTGCAAGCTAAATTTGTCTATCTATAATATTCATCCGGTTCAAATCGAATTAACGCTCTAAAAAGTGAAAAAATTAATATATCTCGATAGGATTTCATCTTAGCTCTATTTCCACGACGGATTCGTGTTCCTGAGATCAATTTACATCCGGAAAGCCTATGACCGCTCATTGATTCCCCCCGAACTTGAAAGTCGGAATTTTACCTCGGTCAACGACGTTCGCAAGCTAATTACCGCTATCTCGCGGTCAAAAATTATTGAATTTCTGTTTTCGATAATCGAAAGGCGTTGATACGCTATTCTTGTGTATTTTGAGCTCAGGAATTCGAATCTGCCAGCTAAATCCGTCTATCTATAATATTGACGCGGTTATAGTCGATTCAACGCTCTGAAAAGCGAAAGAATTAATATATCCCGATAGGATTTTTTCCTAGCTCTATTCCCTCGACGGATTCTTGTTTCCGCGATTGGGAGGTTGCTCTACATCATTCGCAGAATTTCTGTGATTTTTCTCAGGATTAAAAAAAGTTCTTTTCTCAGAGTTGAAAGAATGCATAGCTGCGAAGGCCTTGATTCAAAAAATAAAAAAAAAATTTCAGGGATTCTTTGAAGATAGAATAATAACGTATAAAATGAGGAATGAAATCGGATATATCGAGGTCTGGAGCGGCGTCGAATACATAGACCGCCCCATTCATCTTATGTATATAAAAATTTCGTGTCACGTTGTATGTCGCGATAAACTCCGAAACTACTGAACCAATTTTCATCATATTCCGTAAGCATCAGTAATTTAGTTCAACTTGGGAGATAGGGTAGTTTTCATCTCAATAATTGATCTCAATATCTGTTAATGCAAATTAAATGTTCATTACATGACTTTAGTGTGTATTTATCGGTTCTTTATATAAAGTCCTAGTAAATGGCGGTTTGGCATCGAAAAGTTGCACAGACATCCGGTAGATGGCGCCGTGTTTCCATTGGAGCCCAATAAACCTCATATTTCATTCACAAAGATGACGCGTTTGAATATACAATTTACATATATTTTCATGCTCATAATACATTTGACCAATTTTGACATTTCGATACTCTACCTATAACTTTCAAATTTTAGCGGAACGTTTTATTTTCAATTCCATATGAATGAATCTATTTTTAATTGTTTCAGAATAGTATATTACACACCTAGGGCAGCAAAGCAAAGTCTATCTCGCGGTAAAAAATTATTAAATTTTTGTTTTCGATATTCGAAAGGCGTTGATACGCTATTCGTGTATATTTTGAGCTGAGGAATTCAAATCTGCAAGCTGAATCCGTCTATCTATAATATTGACGCGGTTATGATCACTCCTGTAACGCTCTAAAAAGTGAAAAAACTAATATATCTCGATAGGATTACATCTCAGCTTCATTTCCACGACGGATTCGTGTTTCTGAGATCAAATTACATTAAGAAAGCCTATGACCGCCTATTGAACCCCCTCAAACTTGGAAGTCGGATTTTTACCTCGTTATTCGCTGACGTCCGCAGGCTAATTACCGCTATCTCGCGGTCAAAAATGATTGAATTTTTGTTTTCGATATTCGAAAGGCGTTGATACGCTATTCTTGTGTATTTTGAGCTCAGGAATTCGATTCTGCAAGCTAAATTCGTGTATGTATAATATTGATCCGGTTCAAAGCGAATTAACGCTCTAAAAAGTGGAAAAACTAATATATCTCGATAGGATTTCATCTCAGCTTCATTTCCACGACGGATTCGTGTTCCTCAGATCAAATTACATCAAGAAAGCCTATAACCGCTCATTGATTTCCCTCGAACTTGAAAGTCTGAATTTTACCTCGGTCAACGACGTTCGCAAGCTAATTACCGCTATCTCGCGGTCAGAAATTATCGATTTTTGTTTTTTTGTATTCAACAGGTGTTGATACGCTATTCTTGTGTATTTCGAGCTCAGGAATTCGATTCTGCAAGCTAAATTTGTCTATCTATAATATTCATCCGGTTCAAATCGAATTAACGCTCTAAAAAGTGAAAAAATTAATATATCTCGATAGGATTTCATCTTAGCTCTATTTCCACGACGGATTCGTGTTCCTGAGATCAATTTACATCCGGAAAGCCTATGACCGCTCATTGATTCCCCCCGAACTTGAAAGTCGGAATTTTACCTCGGTCAACGACGTTCGCAAGCTAATTACCGCTATCTCGCGGTCAAAAATTATTGAATTTCTGTTTTCGATAATCGAAAGGCGTTGATACGCTATTCTTGTGTATTTTGTGCTCAGGAATTCGAATCTGCCAGCTAAATCCGTCTATCTATAATATTGACGCGGTTATAGTCGATTCAACGCTCTGAAAAGCGAAAGAATTAATATATCCCGATAGGATTTTTTCCTAGCTCTATTCCCTCGACGGATTCTTGTTTCCGCGATTGGGAGGTTGCTCTACATCATTCGCAGAATTTCTGTGATTTTTCTCAGGATTAAAAAAAGTTCTTTTCTCAGAGTTGAAAGAATGCATAGCTGCGAAGGCCTTGATTCAAAAAATAAAAAAAAAATTTCAGGGATTCTTTGAAGATAGAATAATAACGTATAAAATGAGGAATGAAATCGGATATATCGAGGTCTGGAGCGGCGTCGAATACATAGACCGCCCCATTCATCTTATGTATATAAAAATTTCGTGTCACGTTGTATGTCGCGATAAACTCCGAAACTACTGAACCAATTTTCATCATATTCCGTAAGCATCAGTAATTTAGTTCAACTTGGGAGATAGGGTAGTTTTCATCTCAATAATTGATCTCAATATCTGTTAATGCAAATTAAATGTTCATTACATGACTTTAGTGTGTATTTATCGGTTCTTACTATAAAGTCCTAGTAAATGGCGGTTTGGCATCGAAAAGTTGCACAGACATCCGGTAGATGGCGCCGTGTTTCCATTGGAGCCCAATAAACCTCATATTTCATTCACAAAGATGACGCGTTTGAATATACAATTTACATATATTTTCATGCTCATAATACATTTGACCAATTTTGACATTTCGATACTCTACCTATAACTTTCAAATTTTAGCGGAACGTTTTATTTTCAATTCCATATGAATGAATCTATTTTTAATTGTTTTAGAATAGTATATTACACACCTAGGGCAGCAAAGCAAAGTCTATCTCGCGGTAAAAAATTATTAAATTTTTGTTTTCGATATTCGAAAGGCGTTGATACGCTATTCGTGTATATTTTGAGCTGAGGAATTCAAATCTGCAAGCTGAATCCGTCTATCTATAATATTGACGCGGTTATGATCACTCCTGTAACGCTCTAAAAAGTGAAAAAACTAATATATCTCGATAGGATTACATCTCAGCTTCATTTCCACGACGGATTCGTGTTTCTGAGATCAAATTACATTAAGAAAGCCTATGACCGCCTATTGGACCCCCTCAAACTTGGAAGTCGGATTTTTACCTCGTTATTCGCTGACGTCCGCAGGCTAATTACCGCTATCTCGCGGTCAAAAATGATTGAATTTTTGTTTTCGATATTCGAAAGGCGTTGATACGCTATTCTTGTGTATTTTGAGCTCAGGAATTCGATTCTGCAAGCTAAATTCGTGTATCTATAATATTGATCCGGTTCAAATCGAATTAACGCTCTAAAAAGTGGAAAAACTAATATATCTCGATAGGATTTCATCTCAGCTTCATTTCCACGACGGATTCGTGTCCCTGAGATCAAATTACATCAAGAAAGCCTATAACCACCTATTGATTCCCCTCGAACTTGAAAGTCGGAATTTTACCTCGGTCCACGACGTTCGCTAGCGAATTACCGCTCTCTCGCGGTCAAAAATTATCAAATTTTTGATTTCGATATTCGAAAGGCGTTGATACGCTAATCTCGTGTATTTTGAGCTCGGGAATTCGATTCTGCAAGCTGAATCCGTCTATCTATAATATTGACGCGGTTATTATTGATTTAATGCTCTAGAAAGTAATAAAATCAATATATCTCGATAGGATTTTATCTCAGCTTCATTTCCACGACGGATTCGTGTTCCTGAGATCGAATTACATCAAGAAAGCCTATAACCACCTATTGATTCCCCTCGAACTTGAAAGTCGGAATTTTAACTCGGTCCACGACGTTCGCTAGCGAATTACCGCTATCTCGCGGCCAAAAATTATTGAATTTCAGTTTTCGATATTCGAAAGGCGTTGATACGCTATTTTCGTGTTTTTTGAGCTCAGGAATTCGAATCTGCAAGCTAAATTTGTCTATCTATAATATTCATCCGGTTCAAATCGAATTAACGCTCTAAAAAGTGAAAAAATTAATATATCTCGATAGGATTTCATCTTAGCTCTATTTCCACGACGGATTCGTGTTCCTGAGATCAATTTACATCCGGAAAGCCTATGACCGCTCATTGATTCCCCCCGAACTTGAAAGTCGGAATTTTACCTCGGTCAACGACGTTCGCAAGCTAATTACCGCTATCTCGCGGTCAAAAATTATTGAATTTCTGTTTTCGATAATCGAAAGGCGTTGATACGCTATTCTTGTGTAATTTGAGCTCAGGAATTCGAATCTGCCAGCTAAATCCGTCTATCTATAATATTGACGCGGTTATAGTCGATTCAACCTTCTGAAAAGCGAAAGAATTAAGATATCCCGATAGGATTCTTTCCTAGCTTCATTCACTCGACGGATTCTCGTTTCTGCGATTCAGAGGTTGCTCTATATCATTCACAGAATTTCTGTGATTTTTCTTAGGATTGAAAAAAGTTCTTTTTCCAAAGTTGAAAGAATGCATAGCTGCGAAGGCCTTGATTCAAAAGATAAAAAAAAATTTTTAGGGATTCTTCGAAGATAGAATAATAACGTATAAAATGAAGAATGAAATCGGATATATCGAGGTCTGGAGCGGCGTCGAATACATAGACCGCCCCATACATCTTATGTATATAAAAATTTCGTGTCACGATGTATGTCGCGATAAACTCCGATACTACTGGACCAATTTTTATCATATTTTGTAAGCATCTGTAATTTGGTTCAACTTGGGAGATAGGGTAGTTTTCATCTCAAAAATTGATCTCAATATTTGTTATTGCAAATTAAATGTTCATTACACGACTTTAGTGTGTATTTATCGGTTCTTACTATAAAGTCCTAGTAAATGGCGGTTTGGCATCGAAAAAGTGCACAGATATCCGGTAGATGGCGCCGTGTTTCTATTGAAGCCCAATAAACCTCATATTTAATTCACAAAGATGACGCGTTTGAATATACAATGTACATATATTTTCATGCTCATAATACATTTGACCAATTTTGACATTTCGATACTTTACCTATAACTTTCAAATTTTAGCGGAACGTTTTATTTTCAATCCCATATGATTGAATCTATTTTTAATTTTTTTAGAATAGTATATTACACACCTAGGGCAGCATAGCAAAGTCTATCTCGCGGTCAAAAATTATTAAATTTTTGTTTTTGATATTCGAAAGGCGTTGATACGCTATTCTTGTATATTTTGAGCTGAGGAATTCAAATCTGCAGGCTGAATCCATCTCTCTATAATATTGACGCGGTTATAATTGATTTATCGCTCTAGAAAGTAAAAAAATCACTATATCTCGATAGGATTTCATCTCAGCTTCATTTCCACGACGGATTCGTGTTTCTTAGATCAAATTACATCGAGAAAGCCTGTAACCGCCTATTGATTCCCCTCGAACTTGAAAGTCGGAATTTTACCTCGGTCAACGACGTTCGCAAGCTAATTACCGCTATCTCGCGGTCAAAAATTATTGAATTTTTGTTTTCGATATTCGAAAGGCGTTGCTAAGCTATTCTCGTGTATTTTGAGCTCAGGAATTCGAATCTGCAAGCTGAATTTGTCTATCTATAATATTGATCCGGTTCAAGTCGAATTAATGCTCTAAAAAGTGAAAAAACTAATATATCTTGATAGGATTTCATCTCAGCTCTATTTCTACGACGGATTCGTGTTCCTGAGATCAAATTTCATTAAGAAAGCCTGTAACCGCCTATTGATTCCCTTCGTACTTGAAAGTCGGAATTTTACGTCGGTCAACGACGTTCGCAAGCTAATTACCGCTATCTCGCGGTCAAAAATTATTGAATTTTTGTTTTCGATATTCGAGAGGCGTTGATACGCTATTCTCGTGTATTTTGAGCTCAGGAATTCGAATCTGCAAGCTAAATTTGTCTATCTATAATATTGATCCGGTTCAAGTCGAATTAATGCTCTAAAAAGTGAAAAAACTAATATATCTTGATAGGATTTCATCTCAGCTCTATTTTCACGACGGATTCGTGTTCCTGAGATCAAATTTCATCAAGGAAGCCTGTAACCGCCTATTGATTCCCCTCGAACTTGAAAGTCGGAATTTCACCTCGGTCAACGATGTTCGCAAGCTAATTGCCGCTATCTCGCGGTCAAAAATTATTGAATTTTTGTTTTCGATATTCGAGAGGCGTTGATACGCTATTCTCGTGTATTTTGAGCTCAGGAATTCGAATCTGCAAGCTAAATTTGTCTATCTATAATATTGATCCGGTTCAAGTCGAATTAATGCTCTAAAAAGTGAAAAAACTAATATATCTTGATAGGATTTCATCTCAGCTCTATTTTCACGACGGATTCGTGTTCCTGAGATCAAATTTCATCAAGAAAGCCTGTAACCGCCTATTGATTCCCTTCGTACTTGAAAGTCGGAATTTTACGTCGGTCAACGACGTTTGCAAGCTAATTACCGCTATCTCGCGGTCAAAAATTATTGAATTTTTGTTTTCGATATTCGAGAGGCGTTCATACGCTATTCTCGTGTATTTTGAGCTCAGGAATTCGAATCTGCAAGCTAAATTTGTCTATCTATAATATTGATCCGGTTCAAGTCGAATTAATGCTCTAAAAAGTGAAAAAACTAATATATCTTGATAGGATTTCATCTCAGCTCTATTTTCACGACGGATTCGTGTTCCTGAGATCAAATTTCATCAAGAAAGCCTGTAACCGCCTATTGATTCCCCTCGAACTTGAAAGTCGGAATTTTACCTCGGTCAACGATGTTCGCAAGCTAATTGCCGCTATCTCGCGGTCAAATATTATTAAATTTTTGTTTTCGATATTTGAAAGGCGTTGATACGCTATACTTGTGTATTTTGAGCTGAGGAATTCAAATCTGCAAGCTGAATCCGTCTATCTATAATATTGACGCGGTTATAGTCGATTCAACTTTCTGAAAAGCGAAAGAATTAATATATCCCGATAGGATTCTTTCCGAGCCTGATTCACTCGACGGAGTCTTATTTCCGCGATTCGGAGATTGCTCTATATCATTCACAGAATTTCTGCGATTTTTCTTAGGATTGAAAAAAGTTCTTTTTCTAAAGTTGAAAGAATGCATAGCTGCGAAGGCCTTGATTCAAAAGATAAAAAAAATTTTTTAGGGATTCTTCGAAGATAGAATAATAACGTATAAAATGAGGAATGAAATCGGATATATCGAGGTCTGGAGCGGCGTCGAATACATAGACCGCCCCATACATCTTAGGTATGTATATAAAAATTTCGTGTCACGATGTATGTCGCGATAAACTCCGAAACTACTGAACCAATTTTTATCATATTTTGTAAGCATCTGTAATTTAGTTCAACTTGGCAGATAGGGTAATTTTTATCTCAAAAATTGATCTCAATATTTGTTATTGCAAATTAAATGTTCATTACACGACTTTAGTGTGTATTTATCGGTTCTTACTATAAAGTCCTAGTAAATGGCGGTTTGGCATCGAAAAAGTGCACAGATAGCCGGTAGATGGCGCCGTGTTTCTATTGAAGCCCAATACTCCTCATATTTCATTCACAAAGATGACGCGTTTGAATATACCATTTACATATATTTTCGTGCTCATAATACATTTGACCAATTTTGACATTTCGATACTTTACCTATAACTTTCAAATTTTAGCGGAACGTTTTATTTTCAATCCCATATGATTGAATCTATTTTTAATTTTTTTAGAATAGTATATTACACACCTAGGGCAGCATAGCAAAGTCTATCTCGCGGTCAAAAATTATTAAATTTTTGTTTTTGATATTCGAAAGGCGTTAATACGCTATTCTTGTATATTTTGAGCTGAGGAATTCAAATCTGCAGGCTGAATCCATCTCTCTATAATATTGACGCGGTTATAATTGATTTATCGCTCTAGAAAGTAAAAAAATCACTATATCTCGATAGGATTTCATCTCAGCTTCATTTCCACGACGGATTCGTGTTTCTTAGATCAAATTACATCAAGAAAGCCTATAACCCCCTATTGATTCCCCTCGAACTTGAAAGTCGGAATTTTACCTCGGTCCACGACGTTCGCTAGCGAATTACCGCTATTTCGTGGTCAGAAATTATCGATTTTTTTTTTTGGATATTCAACAGGCGCTAATACGCTATTCCTGTGTATTTTGAGCTCAGGAACTCGAATCTGCAAGCTGAATCCGTCTATCTATAATATTGACGCGGTTATTATTGATTTAATGCTCTAGAAAGTAATAAAATCAATATATCTCGATAGGATTTTATCTCAGCTTTATTTCCACGACGGATTCGTGTTTCTGAGATCAAATTACATCAAGAAAGCCTGTAACCGCCTATTGATTCCCCTCGAACTTGAAATTCGGAATTTTAACTCGGTCAACGACGTTCGCAAGCTAATTACCGCTATCTCGCGGTCAAAAATTATTGAATTTCAGTTTTCGATATTCGAAAGGCGTTGATACGCTATTCTCGTGTATTTTGAGCTCAGGAATTCGATTCTGCGAGCTAAATTTGTCTATCTATAATATTGATCCGGTTCAAGTCGAATTAACGCTCTAAAAAGTGAAAAAACTAATATATCTCGATAGGATTTCATCTCAGCTTCATTTCCACGACGGATTCGTGTTCCTGAGATCAAATTACATCGAGAAAGCCTGTAACCGCCTATCGATTCCCCTCGAACTTGAAAGTCGGAATTTTCCCTCGGTCAACGACGTTCGCAAGCTAATTACCGCTATCTCGCGGTCTAAAATTATTGAATTTTAGTTTTCGATATTCGAAAGGCGTTGATACGCTATTTTCGTGTATTTTGAGCTCAGGAATTCGAATCTGCAAGCTAAATTTGTCTATCTATAATATTGATCCGGTTCAAGTTGAATTAACGCTCTAAAAAGTGAAAAAACTAATATATCTCGATAGGATTTCATCTCAGCTCCATTTCCACGACGGATTCGTGTTTCTGAGATCAAATTACATCAAGAAAGCCTATAACCACCTATTGATTCCCCTTGAACTTGAAAGTCGGAATTTTACCTCGGTCAACGACGTTCGCAAGCTAATTACCGCTATCTCGCGGTCAAAAATTATTAAATTTCTGTTTCTGATAATCAAAAGGCGTTCATACGCTATTCTTGTGTATTCTGAGCTCAGGAATTTGAATCTGCAAGCTGAATATCTCTATCTATAAAATTGGCGCGGTTATGATCAATCATTCGACGCTCCGAAAAGTAAAAAAATCAATATATCTCGATAGGATTTCATCTCAGCTTCATTTCCACGACAGATTCGTGTTCCTAAGATCAAATTACATCAAAAAAGCCTATAACCACCTATTGATTCCCCTCGAACCAGAAAGTCGGAATTTTACCTCGGTCAACGACGTTCGCAAGCGAATTACCGCTATCTCGCGGTCAAAAATTATTGAATTTCTGTTTCTGATAATCGAAGGGCGTTGATACGCTATTCTTGTGTATTTTGAGGTCAGAAATTCGATTCTGCAAGCTAAATTCGTCTATCTATAATATTGATCCGGTTCAAGTCGAATTAACGCTGTAAAAGGTAAAAAAACTAATATATCTCGGTAGGATTTCATCTCAGCTCTATTTCCACGACGGATTCGTGTTTCTGAGATCAAATTACATCAAAAAAGCCTGTAACCGCCTATTGATTCCCCTCGAACTTGAAAGTCGGAATTTTACCTCGGTCAACGACGTTCGCAAGCTAATTACCGCTATCTCGCGGTCAAAAATTATTAAATTTTTGTTTTCGATATTCGAAAGGCGTTGATACGCCATTCTTGTGTATTTTGAGCTGAGGAATTCAAATCTGCAAGCTGAATCCGTCTATCCATAATATTGACGCGGTTATAGTCGATTCAACGCTCTGAAAAGCGAAAGAATTAAGATATCCCGATAGGATTCTTTCCTAGCTTCATTCACTCGACGGATTCTCGTTTTTGCGATTCAGAGGTTGCTCTATATCATTCACAGAATTTCTGTGATTTTTCTTAGGATTGAAAAAAGTTCTTTTTCCAAAGTTGAAAGAATGCATAAATGCGAAGGCCTTGATTCAAAAGATAAAAAAAAATTTTTAGGGATTCTTCGAAGATAGAATAATAACGTATAAAATGAAGAATGAAATCGGATATATCGAGGTCTGGAGCGGCGTCGAATACATAGACCGCCCCATACATCTTATGTATATAAAAATTTCGTGTCACGATGTATGTCGCGATAAACTCCGATACTACTGGACCAATTTTTATCATATTTTGTAAGCATCTGTAATTTGGTTCAACTTGGGAGATAGGGTAGTTTTTATCTCAAAAATTGATCTCAATATTTGTTATTGCAAATCAAATGTTCATTACACGACTTTCGTGTGTATTTATCGTTTCTTACTATAAAGTCCTAGTAAATGGCAGTTTGGCATCGAAAAAGTGCACAGATATCCGGTAGATGGCGCCGTGTTTCTATTGAAGCCCAATAAACCTCATATTTCATTCACAAAGATGACGCGTTTGAATATACAATTCACATATATTTTCATGCTCATAATACATTTGACCAATTTTGACATTTCGATACTTTACCTATAACTTTCAAATTTTAGCGGAACGTTTCATTTTCAATCCCATATGATTGAATCTCTTTTTAATTTTTTTAGAATAGTATATTACACACCTAGGGCAGCAAAGCAAAGTCTATCTCGCGGTCAAAAATTACTAAATTTTTGTTCTCGATA
Source organism: Athalia cordata (assembly GCA_963932425.1). Taxonomy (NCBI): domain Eukaryota; kingdom Metazoa; phylum Arthropoda; class Insecta; order Hymenoptera; family Athaliidae; genus Athalia; species Athalia cordata. The sequence goes on along the minus strand of OZ010627.1, from coordinate 26,108 downwards.
TTTGAAAGGCGTTGATACGCTATTCTTGTGTATTTTGAGCTCAGAAACTCGAATTTACGAGCTGAATCCGTCTATCTATGATATTGACGCGGTTATTATTGATTTAACGCTCTAGAAAGTAATAAAATCAATATATCTCGATAGGATTTTATCTCAGCTTTATTTCCACGACGGATTCGTGTTCCTGAGATCAAATTACATCAAGAAAGCCTGTAACCGCCTATTGATTCCCCTCGAACTTGAAAGTCGGAATTTTAACTCGGTCAACGACGTTCGCAAGCTAATTACCGCTATCTCGCGGTCAAAAATTATTGAATTTCAGTTTTCGATATTCGAAAGGCGTTGTTACGTTATTCTTGTATATTTTGAGCTGAGGAATCTAAATCTGCAAGCTGAATCCATCTCTCTATAATATTGACGCGGTTATAATTGATTCAACGCTTTAGAAAGTAAAAAAATCAATACATCTCGATAGGATTTTATCTCAGCTTCATTTCCACGACGGATTCGTGTTTCTGAGATCAAATTACATTAAGAAAGCCTGTAACCGCCTATTGATTCCCTTCGTACTTGAAAGTCGGAATTTTACGTCGGTCAACGACGTTCGCAAGCTAATTACCGCTATCTCGCGGTCCAAAATTATTAAATTTTTGTTTTCTATATTTGAAGAGCGTTGATACGCTATTCTTGTGAATTTTGAGCTCAGGAACTCGAATTTACGAGCTGAATCCGTCCATCTATAATATTGACGCGGTTATTATTAATTTAACTCTCTAGAAAGTAAAAAAATCAATTTATTTCAATAGGATTTTATCTCAGCTTTATTTCCACGACGGATTCGTGTTCCTGAGATCAAATTACATCAAGAAAGCCTGTAACCGCCTATTGATTCCCCTCGAACTTGAAAGTCGGAATTTTAACTCGGTCAACGACGTCCGCAAGCTAATTACCGCTATCTCGTGGTCAAAAATTATTGAATTTCAGTTTTCGATATTCGAAAGGCGTTGATACGCTATTCTCGTGTATTTTGAGCTCAGGAATTCGAATCTGCAAGCTAAATTTGTATATCTATAATATTGATCCGGTTCAAGTCGAATTAACGCTCGAAAAAGTGAAAAAACTAATATATCTTGATAGGATTTCATCTCAGCTCTATTTCCACGACGGATTCGTGTTTCTGAGATCAAATTTCATCAAGAAAGCCTCTGACCGCCTATTGATTCCCCTCGAACTTGAAAGTCGGAATTTTACCTCCGTCAACGACGTTCGCAAGCTAATTACCGCTATCTCGCAGTCAAAAATTATTGAATTTTTGTTCTCGATATTTGAAAGGCGTTGATACGCTATTCTTGTGTATTTTGAGCTCAGGAACTCGAATTTACGAGCTGAATCCGTCTATCTATAATATTGACGCGGTTATTATTGATTTAACGCTCTAGAAAGTAATAAAATCAATATATCTCGATAGGATTTTATCTCAGCTTCATTTCCACGACGGATTCGTGTTCCTGAGATCAAATTACATCAAGAAAGCCTATAACCACCTATTGATTCCCCTTGAACTGGAAAGTCCGAATTTTACCTCGGTCAACGACGTTCGCAAGCTAATTACCGCTATCTCGCGGTCAAAAATTATTAAATTTTTGTTTTCGATATTCGAAAGGCGTTGATACGCCATTCTTGTGTATTTTGAGCTGAGGAATTCAAATTTGCAAGCTGAATCCGTCTATCCATAATATTGACGCGGTTATAGTCGATTCAACGCTCTGAAAAGCGAAAGAATTAATATATCCCGATAGGATTTTTTTCTAGCTTTATTCACTCGACGGATTCTTGTTTCCGCGAGTGGGAGGTTGTTCTTCAACATTCACAGAATTTCTGTGATTTTTCTTAGGACTAAAAAAAGTTCTTTTTTCCAAAGTTGAAAGAATGCATAGCTGCGAAGGCCTTGATTCAAAAGATAAAAAAAAATTTTTAGGGATTCTTCGAAGATAGAATAATAACGTATAAAATGAAGAATGAAATCGGATATATCGAGGTCTGGAGCGGCGTCGAATACATAGACCGCCCCATACATCTTATGTATATAAAAATTTCGTGTCACGATGTATGTCGCGATAAACTCCGATACTACTGGACCAATTTTTATCATATTTTGTAAGCATCTGTAATTTGGTTCAACTTGGGAGATAGGGTAGTTTTCATCTCAAAAATTGATCTCAATATTTGTTATTGCAAATTAAATGTTCATTACACGACTTTAGTGTGTATTTATCGGTTCTTACTATAAAGTCCTAGTAAATGGCGGTTTGGCATCGAAAAAGTGCACAGATATCCGGTAGATGGCGCCGTGTTTCTATTGAAGCCCAATAAACCTCATATTTAATTCACAAAGATGACGCGTTTGAATATACAATGTACATATATTTTCATGCTCATAATACATTTGACCAATTTTGACATTTCGATACTTTACCTATAACTTTCAAATTTTAGCGGAACGTTTTATTTTCAATCCCATATGATTGAATCTATTTTTAATTTTTTTAGAATAGTATATTACACACCTAGGGCAGCATAGCAAAGTCTATCTCGCGGTCAAAAATTATTAAATTTTTGTTTTTGATATTCGAAAGGCGTTGATACGCTATTCTTGTATATTTTGAGCTGAGGAATTCAAATCTGCAGGCTGAATCCATCTCTCTATAATATTGACGCGGTTATAATTGATTTATCGCTCTAGAAAGTAAAAAAATCACTATATCTCGATAGGATTTCATCTCAGCTTCATTTCCACGACGGATTCGTGTTTCTTAGATCAAATTACATCAAGAAAGCCTATAACCCCCTATTGATTCCCCTCGAACTTGAAAGTCGGAATTTTACCTCGGTCCACGACGTTCGCTAGCGAATTACCGCTATTTCGTGGTCAGAAATTATCGATTTTTTTTTTTGGATATTCAACAGGCGCTAATACGCTATCCCTGTGTATTTTGAGCTCAGGAACTCGAATCTGCAAGCTGAATCCGTCTATCTATAATATTGACGCGGTTATTATTGATTTAATGCTCTAGAAAGTAATAAAATCAATATATCTCGATAGGATTTTATCTCAGCTTTATTTCCACGACGGATTCGTGTTCCTGAGATCAAATTACATCAAGAAAGCCTGTAACCGCCTATTGATTCCCCTCGAACTTGAAATTCGGAATTTTAACTCGGTCAACGACGTTCGCAAGCTAATTACCGCTATCTCGCGGTCAAAAATTATTGAATTTCAGTTTTCGATATTCGAAAGGCGTTGATACGCTATTCTCGTGTATTTTGAGCTCAGGAATTCGATTCTGCGAGCTAAATTTGTCTATCTATAATATTGATCCGGTTCAAGTCGAATTAACGCTCTAAAAAGTGAAAAAACTAATATATCTCGATAGGATTTCATCTCAGCTTCATTTTCACGACGGATTCGTGTTCCTGAGATCAAATTACATCGAGAAAGCCTGTAACCGCCTATCGATTCCCCTCGAACTTGAAAGTCGGAATTTTCCCTCGGTCAACGACGTTCGCAAGCTAATTACCGCTATCTCGCGGTCTAAAATTATTGAATTTTAGTTTTCGATATTCGAAAGGCGTTGATACGCTATTCTCGTGTATTTTGAGCTCAGGAATTCGAATCTGCAAGCTAAATTTGTATATCTATAATATTGATCCGGTTCAAGTCGAATTAACGCTCGAAAAAGTGAAAAAACTAATATATCTTGATAGGATTTCATCTCAGCTCTATTTCCACGACGGATTCGTGTTTCTGAGATCAAATTTCATCAAGAAAGCCTGTGACCGCCTATTGATTCCCCTCGAACTTGAAAGTCGGAATTTTACCTCCGTCAACGACGTTCGCAAGCTAATTACCGCTATCTCGCAGTCAAAAATTATTGAATTTTTGTTCTCGATATTTGAAAGGCGTTGATACGCTATTCTTGTGTATTTTGAGCTCAGGAACTCGAATTTACGAGCTGAATTCGTCTATCTATAATATTGACGCGGTTATTATTGATTTAACGCTCTAGAAAGTAATAAAATCAATATATCTCGATAGAATTTTATCTCAGCTTTATTTCCACGACGGATTCGTGTTCCTGAGATCAAATTACATCAAGAAAGCCTGTAACCGCCTATTGATTCCCCTCGAACTTGGAAGTCGAAATTTTACCTCGGTCAACGACGTTCGCAAGCTAATTACCGCTATCTCGCGGTCAAAAATTATTGAATTTTTGTTTTCGATATTTGAAAGGCGTTGACACGCTATTCTCGTGTATTTTGAGCTCAGGAATTCGATTCTGCGAGCTAAATTTGTCTATCTATAATATTGATCCGGTTCAAGTCGAATTAACGCTCTAAAAAGTGAAAAAACTAATATATCTCGATAGGATTTCATCTCAGCTCCATTTCCACGACGGATTCGTGTTTCTGAGATCAAATTACATCAAGAAAGCCTATAACCACCTATTGATTCCCCTTGAACTTGAAAGTCGGAATTTTACCTCGGTCAACGACGTTCGCAAGCTAATTACCGCTATCTCGCGGTCAAAAATTATTAAATTTCTGTTTCTGATAATCAAAAGGCGTTCATACGCTATTTTTGTGTATTCTGAGCTCAGGAATTTGAATCTGCAAGCTGAATATCTCTATCTATAAAATTGGCGCGGTTATGATCAATCATTCGACGCTCCGAAAAGTAAAAAAATCAATATATCTCGATAGGATTTCATCTCAGCTTCATTTCCACGACGGATTCGTGTTCCTAAGATCAAATTACATCAAAAAAGCCTATAACCACCTATTGATTCCCCTCGAACCAGAAAGTCGGAATTTTACCTCGGTCAACGACGTTCGCAAGCGAATTACCGCTATCTCGCGGTCAAAAATTATTGAATTTCTGTTTCTGATAATCGAAGGGCGTTGATACGCTATTCTTGTGTATTTTGAGGTCAGAAATTCGATTCTGCAAGCTAAATTCGTCTATCTATAATATTGATCCGGTTCAAGTCGAATTAACGCTGTAAAAGGTAAAAAAACTAATATATCTCGGTAGGATTTCATCTCAGCTCTATTTCCACGACGGATTCGTGTTTCTGAGATCAAATTACATCAAAAAAGCCTGTAACCGCCTATTGATTCCCCTCGAACTTGAAAGTCGGAATTTTACCTCGGTCAACGACGTTCGCAAGCTAATTACCGCTATCTCGCGGTCAAAAATTATTAAATTTTTGTTTTCGATATTCGAAAGGCGTTGATACGCCATTCTTGTGTATTTTGAGCTGAGGAATTCAAATCTGCAAGCTGAATCCGTCTATCCATAATATTGACGCGGTTATAGTCGATTCAACGCTCTGAAAAGCGAAAGAATTAAGATATCCCGATAGGATTCTTTCCTAGCTTCATTCACTCGACGGATTCTCGTTTTTGCGATTCAGAGGTTGCTCTATATCATTCACAGAATTTCTGTGATTTTTCTTAGGATTGAAAAAAGTTCTTTTTCCAAAGTTGAAAGAATGCATAAATGCGAAGGCCTTGATTCAAAAGATAAAAAAAAATTTTTAGGGATTCTTCGAAGATAGAATAATAACGTATAAAATGAAGAATGAAATCGGATATATCGAGGTCTGGAGCGGCGTCGAATACATAGACCGCCCCATACATCTTATGTATATAAAAATTTCGTGTCACGATGTATGTCGCGATAAACTCCGATACTACTGGACCAATTTTTATCATATTTTGTAAGCATCTGTGATTTGGTTCAACTTGGGAGATAGGGTAGTTTTTATCTCAAAAATTGATCTCAATATTTGTTATTGCAAATCAAATGTTCATTACACGACTTTCGTGTGTATTTATCGTTTCTTACTATAAAGTCCTAGTAAATGGCGGTTTGGCATCGAAAAAGTGCACAGATATCCGGTAGATGGCGCCGTGTTTCTATTGAAGCCCAATAAACCTCATATTTCATTCACAAAGATGACGCGTTTGAATATACAATTCACATATATTTTCATGCTCATAATACATTTGACCAATTTTGACATTTCGATACTTTACCTATAACTTTCAAATTTTAGCGGAACGTTTCATTTTCAATCCCATATGATTGAATCTCTTTTTAATTTTTTTAGAATAGTATATTACACACCTAGGGCAGCAAAGCAAAGTCTATCTCGCGGTCAAAAATTACTAAATTTTTGTTCTCGATATTTGAAAGGCGTTGATACGCTATTCTTGTGTATTTTGAGCTCAGAAACTCGAATTTACGAGCTGAATCCGTCTATCTATGATATTGACGCGGTTATTATTGATTTAACGCTCTAGAAAGTAATAAAATCAATATATCTCGATAGGATTTTATCTCAGCTTTATTTCCACGACGGATTCGTGTTCCTGAGATCAAATTACATCAAGAAAGCCTGTAACCGCCTATTGATTCCCCTCGAACTTGAAAGTCGGAATTTTAACTCGGTCAACGACGTTCGCAAGCTAATTACCGCTATCTCGCGGTCAAAAATTATTGAATTTCAGTTTTCGATATTCGAAAGGCGTTGTTACGTTATTCTTGTATATTTTGAGCTGAGGAATCTAAATCTGCAAGCTGAATCCATCTCTCTATAATATTGACGCGGTTATAATTGATTCAACGCTTTAGAAAGTAAAAAAATCAATACATCTCGATAGGATTTTATCTCAGCTTCATTTCCACGACGGATTCGTGTTTCTGAGATCAAATTACATTAAGAAAGCCTGTAACCGCCTATTGATTCCCTTCGTACTTGAAAGTCGGAATTTTACGTCGGTCAACGACGTTCGCAAGCTAATTACCGCTATCTCGCGGTCCAAAATTATTAAATTTTTGTTTTCTATATTTGAAGAGCGTTGATACGCTATTCTTGTGAATTTTGAGCTCAGGAACTCGAATTTACGAGCTGAATCCGTCCATCTATAATATTGACGCGGTTATTATTAATTTAACTCTCTAGAAAGTAAAAAAATCAATTTATTTCAATAGGATTTTATCTCAGCTTTATTTCCACGACGGATTCGTGTTCCTGAGATCAAATTACATCAAGAAAGCCTGTAACCGCCTATTGATTCCCCTCGAACTTGAAAGTCGGAATTTTAACTCGGTCAACGACGTCCGCAAGCTAATTACCGCTATCTCGTGGTCAAAAATTATTGAATTTCAGTTTTCGATATTCGAAAGGCGTTGATACGCTATTCTCGTGTATTTTGAGCTCAGGAATTCGAATCTGCAAGCTAAATTTGTATATCTATAATATTGATCCGGTTCAAGTCGAATTAACGCTCGAAAAAGTGAAAAAACTAATATATCTTGATAGGATTTCATCTCAGCTCTATTTCCACGACGGATTCGTGTTTCTGAGATCAAATTTCATCAAGAAAGCCTCTGACCGCCTATTGATTCCCCTCGAACTTGAAAGTCGGAATTTTACCTCCGTCAACGACGTTCGCAAGCTAATTACCGCTATCTCGCAGTCAAAAATTATTGAATTTTTGTTCTCGATATTTGAAAGGCGTTGATACGCTATTCTTGTGTATTTTGAGCTCAGGAACTCGAATTTACGAGCTGAATCCGTCTATCTATAATATTGACGCGGTTATTATTGATTTAACGCTCTAGAAAGTAATAAAATCAATATATCTCGATAGGATTTTATCTCAGCTTTATTTCCACGACGGATTCGTGTTCCTGAGATCAAATTACATCAAGAAAGCCTGTAACCGCCTATTGATTCCCCTCGAACTTGGAAGTCGAAATTTTACCTCGGTCAACGACGTTCGCAAGCTAATTACCGCTATCTCGCGGTCAAAAATTATTGAATTTTTGTTTTCGATATTTGAAAGGCGTTGACACGCTATTCTCGTGTATTTTGAGCTCAGGAATTCGATTCTGCGAGCTAAATTTGTCTATCTATAATATTGATCCGGTTCAAGTCGAATTAACGCTCTAAAAAGTGAAAAAACTAATATATCTCGATAGGATTTAATCTCAGCTTCATTTCCACGACGGATTCGTGTTCCTGAGATCAAATTACATCAAGAAAGCCTATAACCACCTATTGATTCCCCTTGAACTGGAAAGTCCGAATTTTACCTCGGTCAACGACGTTCGCAAGCTAATTACCGCTATCTCGCGGTCAAAAATTATTAAATTTTTGTTTTCGATATTCGAAAGGCGTTGATACGCCATTCTTGTGTATTTTGAGCTGAGGAATTCAAATTTGCAAGCTGAATCCGTCTATCCATAATATTGACGCGGTTATAGTCGATTCAACGCTCTGAAAAGCGAAAGAATTAATATATCCCGATAGGATTTTTTTCTAGCTTTATTCACTCGACGGATTCTTGTTTCCGCGAGTGGGAGGTTGTTCTTCAACATTCACAGAATTTCTGTGATTTTTCTTAGGACTAAAAAAAGTTCTTTTTTCCAAAGTTGAAAGAATGCATAGCTGCGAAGGCCTTGATTCAAAAGATAAAAAAAAATTTTTAGGGATTCTTCGAAGATAGAATAATAACGTATAAAATGAAGAATGAAATCGGATATATCGAGGTCTGGAGCGGCGTCGAATACATAGACCGCCCCATACATCTTATGTATATAAAAATTTCGTGTCACGATGTATGTCGCGATAAACTCCGATACTACTGGACCAATTTTTATCATATTTTGTAAGCATCTGTAATTTGGTTCAACTTGGGAGATAGGGTAGTTTTCATCTCAAAAATTGATCTCAATATTTGTTATTGCAAATTAAATGTTCATTACACGACTTTAGTGTGTATTTATCGGTTCTTACTATAAAGTCCTAGTAAATGGCGGTTTGGCATCGAAAAAGTGCACAGATATCCGGTAGATGGCGCCGTGTTTCTATTGAAGCCCAATAAACCTCATATTTAATTCACAAAGATGACGCGTTTGAATATACAATGTACATATATTTTCATGCTCATAATACATTTGACCAATTTTGACATTTCGATACTTTACCTATAACTTTCAAATTTTAGCGGAACGTTTTATTTTCAATCCCATATGATTGAATCTATTTTTAATTTTTTTAGAATAGTATATTACACACCTAGGGCAGCATAGCAAAGTCTATCTCGCGGTCAAAAATTATTAAATTTTTGTTTTTGATATTCGAAAGGCGTTGATACGCTATTCTTGTATATTTTGAGCTGAGGAATTCAAATCTGCAGGCTGAATCCATCTCTCTATAATATTGACGCGGTTATAATTGATTTATCGCTCTAGAAAGTAAAAAAATCACTATATCTCGATAGGATTTCATCTCAGCTTCATTTCCACGACGGATTCGTGTTTCTTAGATCAAATTACATCAAGAAAGCCTATAACCCCCTATTGATTCCCCTCGAACTTGAAAGTCGGAATTTTACCTCGGTCCACGACGTTCGCTAGCGAATTACCGCTATTTCGTGGTCAGAAATTATCGATTTTTTTTTTTGGATATTCAACAGGCGCTAATACGCTATCCCTGTGTATTTTGAGCTCAGGAACTCGAATCTGCAAGCTGAATCCGTCTATCTATAATATTGACGCGGTTATTATTGATTTAATGCTCTAGAAAGTAATAAAATCAATATATCTCGATAGGATTTTATCTCAGCTTTATTTCCACGACGGATTCGTGTTCCTGAGATCAAATTACATCAAGAAAGCCTGTAACCGCCTATTGATTCCCCTCGAACTTGAAATTCGGAATTTTAACTCGGTCAACGACGTTCGCAAGCTAATTACCGCTATCTCGCGGTCAAAAATTATTGAATTTCAGTTTTCGATATTCGAAAGGCGTTGATACGCTATTCTCGTGTATTTTGAGCTCAGGAATTCGATTCTGCGAGCTAAATTTGTCTATCTATAATATTGATCCGGTTCAAGTCGAATTAACGCTCTAAAAAGTGAAAAAACTAATATATCTCGATAGGATTTCATCTCAGCTTCATTTTCACGACGGATTCGTGTTCCTGAGATCAAATTACATCGAGAAAGCCTGTAACCGCCTATCGATTCCCCTCGAACTTGAAAGTCGGAATTTTCCCTCGGTCAACGACGTTCGCAAGCTAATTACCGCTATCTCGCGGTCTAAAATTATTGAATTTTAGTTTTCGATATTCGAAAGGCGTTGATACGCTATTCTCGTGTATTTTGAGCTCAGGAATTCGAATCTGCAAGCTAAATTTGTATATCTATAATATTGATCCGGTTCAAGTCGAATTAACGCTCGAAAAAGTGAAAAAACTAATATATCTTGATAGGATTTCATTTCAGCTCTATTTCCACGACGGATTCGTGTTTCTGAGATCAAATTTCATCAAGAAAGCCTGTGACCGCCTATTGATTCCCCTCGAACTTGAAAGTCGGAATTTTACCTCCGTCAACGACGTTCGCAAGCTAATTACCGCTATCTCGCAGTCAAAAATTATTGAATTTTTGTTCTCGATATTTGAAAGGCGTTGATACGCTATTCTTGTGTATTTTGAGCTCAGGAACTCGAATTTACGAGCTGAATTCGTCTATCTATAATATTGACGCGGTTATTATTGATTTAACGCTCTAGAAAGTAATAAAATCAATATATCTCGATAGGATTTTATCTCAGCTTTATTTCCACGACGGATTCGTGTTCCTGAGATCAAATTACATCAAGAAAGCCTGTAACCGCCTATTGATTCCCCTCGAACTTGGAAGTCGAAATTTTACCTCGGTCAACGACGTTCGCAAGCTAATTACCGCTATCTCGCGGTCAAAAATTATTGAATTTTTGTTTTCGATATTTGAAAGGCGTTGACACGCTATTCTCGTGTATTTTGAGCTCAGGAATTCGATTCTGCGAGCTAAATTTGTCTATCTATAATATTGATCCGGTTCAAGTCGAATTAACGCTCTAAAAAGTGAAAAAACTAATATATCTCGATAGGATTTAATCTCAGCTTCATTTCCACGACGGATTCGTGTTCCTGAGATCAAATTACATCAAGAAAGCCTATAACCACCTATTGATTCCCCTTGAACTGGAAAGTCCGAATTTTACCTCGGTCAACGACGTTCGCAAGCTAATTACCGCTATCTCGCGGTCAAAAATTATTAAATTTTTGTTTTCGATATTCGAAAGGCGTTGATACGCCATTCTTGTGTATTTTGAGCTGAGGAATTCAAATCTGCAAGCTGAATCCGTCTATCCATAATATTGACGCGGTTATAGTCGATTCAACGCTCTGAAAAGCGAAAGAATTAATATATCCCGATAGGATTTTTTTCTAGCTTTATTCACTCGACGGATTCTTGTTTCCGCGAGTGGGAGGTTGTTCTTCAACATTCACAGAATTTCTGTGATTTTTCTTAGGACTAAAAAAAGTTCTTTTTTCCAAAGTTGAAAGAATGCATAGCTGCGAAGGCCTTGATTCAAAAGATAAAAAAAAATTTTTAGGGATTCTTCGAAGATAGAATAATAACGTATAAAATGAAGAATGAAATCGGATATATCGAGGTCTGGAGCGGCGTCGAATACATAGACCGCCCCATACATCTTATGTATATAAAAATTTCGTGTCACGATGTATGTCGCGATAAACTCCGATACTACTGGACCAATTTTTATCATATTTTGTAAGCATCTGTAATTTGGTTCAACTTGGGAGATAGGGTAGTTTTCATCTCAAAAATTGATCTCAATATTTGTTATTGCAAATTAAATGTTCATTACACGACTTTAGTGTGTATTTATCGGTTCTTACTATAAAGTCCTAGTAAATGGCGGTTTGGCATCGAAAAAGTGCACAGATATCCGGTAGATGGCGCCGTGTTTCTATTGAAGCCCAATAAACCTCATATTTAATTCACAAAGATGACGCGTTTGAATATACAATGTACATATATTTTCATGCTCATAATACATTTGACCAATTTTGACATTTCGATACTCTACCTATAACTTTCAAATTTTAGCGGAACGTTTTATTTTCAATCCCATATGATTGAATCTATTTTTAATTTTTTTAGAATAGTATATTATACACCTAGGGCAGCAAAGCAAAGTCTATCTCGCGGTCAAAAATCATTAAATTTTTGTTTTCGATATTCGAAAGGCGTTGATACGCTATTCTTGTATATTTTGAGCTGAGGAATCTAAATCTGCCAGCTGAATCCATTTCTCTATAATATTGACGCGGTTATAATTGATTCAACGCTCTAGAAAGTAAAAAAATCAACATATCTCGATAGGATTTTATCTCAGCTTCATTTCCACGACGGATTCGTGTTCCTGAGATCAAATTACATCAAGAAAGCCTGTAACCGCCTATTGATTCCCCTCGTACTTGAAAGTCGGAATTTTACCTCGGTCAACGACGTTCGCAAGCTAATTACCGCTATCTCGCGGTCAAAAATTATTGAATTTTAGTTTTCGATATCCGAAAGGCGTTGATACGCTATTCTCGTGTATAATGAGCTCAGGAATTCGATTCTGCAAGCTAAATTTGTCTATCTATAATATTGATTCGGTTCAAGTCGAATTAACGCTCTAAAAAGTGAAAAAACTAATATATCTCGATAGGATTTCATCTCAGCTTCATCTTCACGACGGATTCGTGTTCCTGAGATCAAATTACATCAAGAAAGCCTGTAACCGCCTATTGATTTCCCTCGAACTTGAAAGTCGGAATTTTACCTCGGTCAACGACGTTCGCAAGCTAATTACCGCTATCTCGCGGTCAAAAATTATTAAATTTTTGTTTTCGATATTCGAAAGGCGTTGATACGCTATTCATATGTATTTCGAGCTTAGGAATCCGAATCTGCAAGCTAAATTTGTCTATCTATGATATTGATCCGGTTACATTTGATTTATCGCTCTAAAAAGTGAAAAAATCAATATATCTCAATAGGATTTCATCTTAGCTCCCTTTTCTCGACGAATTCGTGTTCCCGAGATCAAATTACATGAATGAAGCCTTTTACCGCCTATTTGACCCCCTCAAACTTGAAAGTCGGAGGTTTACCTCGGTCAACGACGTTCGCAAGCTAATTACCTCTATTTCGGGGCCAAAAATTATCAACAATTTTTTTTCGATATTTCACAGGCGTTGATACGCTATTCATATGTATTTCGAGCTCAGGAATCCAAATCTGCAAGCTAAATCCGTCCATCTTTAATATTGACGCGGTCATAATCAATCATTTAACGCTCTGCAAAGTGAAAAAATCAATATATCTCGATAGGATTTCATTTCAGTTTCATTCTCACGACGGGTTCGTGTCCCTGACATCAAATTTGTTCGATTCGTGGATTAAATAACTCGAAACTGGTTAATAAACAAAACAGATCTATATTATATAAATGAGTACATGCTCTTAACAGAGTCGGAGTGGAGCTACTGTACATTTACATAGCGTAGTTTGTGATAGAGAGACCATCACCAAGTTGGCGCCGAATATTATTATTTTTTCCAAAATTTTATCCCAAAAAATTGCTCCTGAAATGCTCTTTCAGGATACACAATTGCTCCACTTGAATAATTGTTCGATAATTATTTATTCGTAATTAAGAAAATCAAATTTTACTTTCCGAATATCTCGGCAAATATTGATTTGTCCTAATCATTCGGGGTGCCAAAAAATTGCTCTTCCATTTTTCCACCAGGAATGATCGTTTTTTTATGCATACATTAATTATAAATAAATTAATAGTGATAATTGCTATTGTTACCGGGATAATCAGTTTGTGACGTCATAACTGCGATTATTCGTCAGTCGTCAGTCGACTATTTATAATACAATTAAGTCATAAGATTATTGCTTTAATGAGTTAATTACACCTATGTATTAATATTTTCGTACAAATGCGGATATTATCGATCATAAAATATTTTCTACTTTTCCTTTTTCTCTTCCACGGAGTATTTTTAATCAATTTGTTAATCATTTTCAAAAATAATTTCTATTTTTATACATTAGCTGTGGATTAAAAATTAAAATAACCAAATCGTTTGTACTCTAGTAGTATTTAACCATGTCAAATCACTATGGCTTACACTCATGTTAACGACTGACGAATAATCGCAGTTATGGCGTCACGAACTGATTATCCCGGTAACAATAGCAATTACCACTATTAATTTATTTATAATTAATGTATGCATAAAGAAACGATCATTCCTGGTAGAAAAATGGAGGAGCAATTTTTTGGCACCCCGAATGATTAGGACAAATCAATATTTGCCGAGATATTCGAAAAGTAAAATTTGATTTTCTTAATTACGAATAAATAATTAACGAATAATTATTCAAGTGGAGCAATTGTATGTCCTGAAAGAGCATTTCAGGAGCAATTTTTGGGATAAAATGTTTGAAAAAATATTATTATTCGGCGCCAACTTGGTCATGGTGATAGAGAGATGTTCTATCTTTCTCTTTCCTGGGTGAGTCAATCTCGCAACACGTCTTCGTTGTCTACAAAAGGATGGCGCAAAGTGTACCGGTTCAGGATGGAATCAAGTTACAATATTTACTACATATTACAACAAAATTACATCAATAAAGCCTATAACCGCCTATTGAAACCCTCAAATTCGGAAGATGGATTTTTACCTTGTTATCCGCTGACGTTCGGGAGCTAACTACCGCTATCTCGGGGTTAAAAATTATTAAATTTTTGTTTTCGATATTCGTAAGGCGTTGATACGCTATTGTTGTGTATTTTAAGCTCAGGAATTCGATTCTGCGAGCTAAATCCATATATCTATAATATTGATCCGGTTGAAGTCGATTCAACGCTCCAAAAAGTGAAAAAATTAATAAATCTCGATAGGATTTCATCTCAGCTTCATTTTCACGACGGATTCGTGTTCCTGAGATCAAATTACATCAAGGAAGCCTATAACCGCCAATTGATTCCCCTCGTACTTGAAAGTCGGAATTTTACCTCGGTCAACGACGTTCTTAAGCTAATTACCGCTATCTCGCGGTCAAAAATTATTAAATTTTTGTTTTCGATATTCGAAAGGCGTTGATACGCTATTCTTGTGTATTTTGAGCTCAGGAATTCGATTCTGCGAGCTAAATCCGTCTATCTATAATATTGACTCGGTTATAATCGATTTAACGCTCTGACAAGTGAAAAAATCAATATATCTCGATGGGATTTCATCTCAGCTTCATTTTCACGACGGATTCGTGTTCCTGGGATCAAATCACATCAATGAAGCCTATGACCACCTAGTGAATTCCCTCTAACTTGAGAGTCGGATTTTTACGTCGGTCAACGACGTTTGCAAGCTAATTACCGCTATCTCGCGGTCAAAAATTATTAAATTTTTGTTTTCGATATTCGAAAGGCGTTGATACGGTATTTTTGTGTATTTTGAGCTGAGGTTTCTAAATCTGCAAGCTGAATCCATCTCTCTATAATATTGACGCGGTTATAATTAATTCAACGCTCTAGAAATTAAAAAAATCAATATATCTCGATAGGATTTTATCTCAGCTTCATTTCCACGACGGATTCGTGTTTCTGAGATCAAATTACATCAAGAAAGCCTGTAACCGCCTATTGATTCCCTTCGTACTTGAAAGTCGGAATTTTACGTCGGTCAACGACGTTCGCAAGCTAATTACCGCTATCTCGCGGTCAAAAATCATTGAATTTTTGTTTTCGATATTCGAAAGGCGTTGATACGCTATTCTCGTGTATTTTGAGCTCGGGAATTCGATTCTGCAAGCTAAATTCGTTTATCTATAATATTGATCCGGTTCAAGTCGAATTAACGCTCTTAAAAGTGAAAAAATTAATAAATCTCGATAGGATTTCATCTCAGCTTCATTTCCACGACGGATTCGTGTTCCTGAGATCAAATTACATCAAGGAAGCCTATAACCGCCAATTGATTCCCCTCGTACTTGAAAGTCGGAATTTTACCTCGGTCAACGACGTTCTTAAGCTAATTACCGCTATCTCGCGGTCAAAAATTATTAAATTTTAGTTTTCGATATTCGAAAGGCGTTGATACGGTATTTTTGTGTATTTTGAGCTCAGGAATTCGATTCTGCGAGCTAAATCCGTCTATCTATAATATTGACTCGGTTATAATCGATTTAACGCTCTGACAAGTGAAAAAATCAATATATCTCGATGGGATTTCATCTCAGCTTCATTTCCACGACGGATTCGTGTTCCTGGGATCAAATCACATCAATGAAGCCTATGACCACCTAGTGAATTCCCCCTAACTTGAGAGTCGGATTTTTACGTCGGTCAACGACGTTTGCAAGCTAATTACCGCTATCTCGCGGTCAAAAAGCATTGAATTTTTGTTTTCGATATTCGAAAGGCGTTGATACGCTATTCTCGTGTATTTTGAGCTCGGGAATTCGATTCTGCAAGCTAAATTCGTCTATCTATAATATTGATCCGGTTCAAGTCGAATTAACGCTCTTAAAAGTGAAAAAATTAATAAATCTCGATAGGATTTCATCTCAGCTTCATTTCCACGACGGATTCGTGTTCCTAAGATCAAATTTCATCAAGAAAGCCTGTAACCGCCTATTGATTCCCTTCGTACTTGAAAGTCGGAATTTTACGTCGGTCAACGACGTTCGCAAGCTAATTACCGCTATCTCGCGGTCAAAAATCATTGAATTTTTGTTTTCGATATTCGAAAGGCGTTGATACGCTATTCTCGTGTATTTTGAGCTCGGGAATTCGATTCTGCAAGCTAAATTCGTCTATCTATAATATTGATCCGGTTCAAGTCGAATTAACGCTCTTAAAAGTGAAAAAATTAATAAATCTCGATAGGATTTCATCTCAGCTTCATTTCCACGACGGATTCGTGTTCCTCAGATCAAATTTCATCAAGAAAGCCTGTAACCGCATGTTGATTCCCCTCGTACTTGAGAGTCGGAATTTTACCTCGGTCAACGACGTTCGTAAGCTAATTACCGCTATCTTGCGGTCAAAAATTATTGAATTTTTGTTTTCGATTTTCGAAAGGCGTTGATACGGTATTTTTGTGTATTTTGAGCTCAGGAATTCGATTCCGCAAGTTAAATTCGTCTATCCATAATATTGATCCGGTCCAAATTGAATTAACGCTCTAAAAAGTGAAAAAATTAATATATCCCGGTAGGATTTCATCTCAGCTTCATTTCTCCCACGGATTCGTGTTCCTGAGGTCAAAATACGTGAGAAGAGCGCCGTTATCATATATTTTATAAATATATTACGCTATTTTTCTAATTTTCTTCCTTATTACACGATTATTGCACAAGGATTTCATGAGCATTCCATTTTAAGCATATTATGTCATATGATATCATAAAATTCCAAAATCAATAGATAACAGCAAGCCCGAAGAACAACCGAAAGATTATGAACCTCTTACTCATAGGAATTTTGAATATTATTAACTTTAATTTTCTCATATCTCACATACCTAATATAACGGGATAAATGCCAAAACGAGAATCTCACACAGTATTTATAATTTTCAGACCAAAGCAGCCTCCTGGTATCATTCGAGTCATCGGATCATACGAGACTCTGTGAGTCGAACCATCTCTATACCGCAGCAGCTCACAGCAGTACATATAGAGCGATATTAGCTACGGCAGCAGGACCCAATGTACGTAACGATATATACCTATATATATCCGCAGTCACACGCCAACGTGTTAGCGATGGTTCAGAAAACACGAAAAGTAGTCGGAAGTCATCGGTAAAGAATCTAGGCAGTCATTATGGCAGTTACGAGTGTAATTCGAACAAATCAAGAATGCAACTCGTTACCAGCGACAGCAAAAATTTCCTGATAGATCCAGTCGAGTCAGAAGAGGTACCAAAATGATACACAAGTATACCACATATACATCATGTCACATGGTATCATAGAATTTTTTAATCAACAGGTATCGACAAGCCCGAATGACAACAACTGAAAGATTCCAAACCCCCTACTTATTTGTACTTCGAATATGAATAATTTCAATTTCCTCATATCACACATACCTGATATAACGAAATAAATGACAGAACAAAACTCTCATACAGGACTTATGATTTTCAGGCGAGACTAGCCCTGTGTCATCATCCCAGTCATCGGATCATACAAAACTCTGTGAGTCGAACCATCTCCATACCGCAGCAGCATATAGGAGGAGTACGAAGGATACAGAGCAATCACGCTATAATAGCAAGAGGACCCAATGTACGCAACGATGTACATATATGTATATACATATATGCTTATGTATACATACACTAACGTAATAGCGATAGTATAGAAAATACTGATGAGTTGTACTCGTAATTTTTCGGTGAAGAATCTAGGCAGTAGCATATTGTGCGAGTTACGATTGTAGATGATTCAATAATGTAACATATATACGGCATCATAGATATATCCATGACAGCAGCAATGAAAAAATTCGAACAGATCTAGATAAGTCGGGAGAGGTATGAAAATCAATACTAGTGTACTATGTACAGATGAATCGTTTATTTGAGAAACCCCATAAGTCAAAAATACTAAATTTTTCAGGAGAAGCAAAAAACATTTTCCCAGGTCAAGTTTGCATTAACATCGTGAACCAATGATGAATAATAATAATGTTAACATCCCTAAAAAGAGTCGATTATAAAAAAATTTAATCGTTAATTACTACAATTAATAATAATGATTTAAAGTTGGTTGACTTATGGGGTTTCTCAACAAAACGAACAAAATAGTGAAAAAATCCTTAATTTATCAATTTTTCTGTCTCAATAATTTATTAAATTCATAAAATAAGCTACAAAATATGTAGTAGAACTACAATTAACGGAAATTATAACAAATAATCATTTATTTTTAAATTAAAGTCAGTGAAATCACAGTAAACAATGAAACAATAATTTAATTAAATTTTATCAAACTAAAATTGCAGAAATTATTGAAATTCAACTGAATTAAACATTGAACTGAATTAAATTTGTCTAATTATTAATACCAATATACAAATTCATGGTTATCACTTGTTACACTTCAGGAGTTTCACGGTCTTCAACGGGCCAAGCGTAAATCTCGTCGTGAAACAACTTTATTTTTCTTTTTTGAGGAAGATAAGCCTTCAATTTTTCACTGACTTATGGGGTTTCTCAAATAAACGATTCATATGTATATACATATATGTTTATGTATACATACACTAACGTAATAGCGATAGTATAGAAAATACTGATGAGTTGTAATCGTAATTTATCGGTGAAGAATCTAGGCAGTACCATATTGTGCAAGCTACGATTGTAGATGATTTAATAATCCAACATATATACAGCATCATAGATATATCGAACTATGTCCATGACAGCAGCAATGAGAAAATTCGAACAGATCTAGATAAGTCGGAAGAGGTATGAAAATCAATACTAGTGTACTATGTACAGATATTATCGATTCAAAAATTTGTAACTCAGAAAATGGGTGTATGGGTATAGGTACAGGTACGTACACACACACCACGCACAGGTATCTTTCGTATCGAATTTCATACGAATTGGGATGGATTAGATATAGGGGGACCAGAGACGAAGATAGAGAGAGGGAGAGGACAAAGAGAGAAAAATTCATTCCATCAAAGGGCATTGCCCCATAAGAGATAGAGAGCGACGGTAGTATAGCACAAGCAAGATTCGAATAGTCATTTCGAAGACATGACGGCGAAGGAGGTAATAAGAAGATACATTAAGATATATTATAGCATACAATTCTCGGAGTATAACTCACTGTAATCGTGTAGCTATAGAACAGAGATATAAATAAATCATTCATTTTTCATATAGATTTTCTCAATGAATATTTCCTGCTGCTTTTATATCAGGTAATTGGAAGGAACACGAATTCATCGAGGAAATAGAGCTTAGATGAAATCCTATTAAGATATATTGATTTTGTCACTTTTTAGAGCGTTAAATCGATTTTAACTAGATCAATATTATAGATAGACGAATTTGGCTTGCAGATTCGAATTCCTGAGCTCAAAATACACAAGAATAGCGTATCAACGCCTTTCGAATATCGAAAACAAAAATTGATTAATTTTTGACCGCGAGACCGCGAGATAGAGGTAGTTAGGTTGCGAACGTCACGGATAACGGGGTCAAAATCCAACTTTTGAGTTTCAGGGGGTTCAATAAGCGGTCATAGGGTTTTTTCATGTCATTCGATCTCAGGAACACGAATTCATCGGGGAAATGTAGCTCAGATGAAATCCTATTGAGATATATTGATTTTTTCACTTTTTAGAGCATTAAATCGATTTTAACCCTATCAAAATTATAAATAGACGAATTTAGCTTGCAGATTCGAATTCCTGAGCTCAAAATACACAAGAAAAGCGTATGAGCGCCTCTTGAATATCAAAAACAAAAAATCAATGATTTTTGACCCCGAAATAGAGGTAATTAGCTTGCGAACGTCACGGATAACGGGGTTGAAATCCAACTTGTGAGTTTTAGGGGGTTCAATAAGCGGTCATAGGGTTATTTCATGTCATTCGATTTCAGGAACACGAATTCATCGGGGAAATGTAGCTCAGATGAAATCCTATTGAGATATATTGATTGTTTCACTTTTTAGAGCATTAAATCGATTTTAACCCTATCAAAATTATAGATGGACGAATTTAGCTTGCAGATTCGAATTCCTGAGCTCAAAATACACAAGAAAAGCGTATAAGCGCCTTTTGAATATCAAAAACAAAAAATCAATGATTTTTGACCCCGAAATAGAGGTAATTAGCTTGCGAACGTCACGGATAACGGGGTCAAAATCCAACTTTTGAGTTTCGGGGGGTTCAATAAGCGGTCATAGGGTTTTTTCATGTCATTCGATCTCAGGAACACGAATTCATCGGGGAAATGTAGCTCAGATGAAATCCTATTGAGATATATTGATTTTTTCACTTTTTAGAGCATTAAATCGATTTTAACCCTATCAAAATTATAAATAGACGAATTTAGCTTGCAGATTCGAATTCCTGAGCTCAAAATACACAAGAAAAGCGTATGAGCGCCTCTTGAATATCAAAAACAAAAAATCAATGATTTTTGACCCCGAAATAGAGGTAATTAGCTTGCGAACGTCACGGTTAACGGGGTCAAAATCCAACTTGTGAGTTTTTGGGGGTTCAATAAGCGGTCATAGGGTTTTTTCATGTCATTTGATCTCAGGAACACGAATTCATCGGGGAAATGTAGCTCAGATGAAATCCTATTGAGATATATTGATTTTTTCACTTTTTAGAGCATTAAATCGATTTTAACCCTATCAAAATTATAGATAGACGAATTTAGCTTGCAGATTCGAATTCCTGAGCTCAAAATACACAAGAAAAGCGTATGAGCGCCTCTTGAATATCAAAAACAAAAAATCAATGATTTTTGACCCCGAAATAGAGGTAATTAGCTTGCGAACGTCACGGTTAACGGGGTCAAAATCCAACTTGTGAGTTTTTGGGGGTTCAATAAGCGGTCATAGGGTTTTTCCATGTCATTTGATCTCAGGAACACGAATTCGTCGAGAAAATGTAGCTCAGATGAAATCCTATCGAGATATATTGATTTTTTCACTTTTTAGAGCGTTGAATCGATTTTAACCAGATTAATATTGAAGATAGACGTATTTGGCTTGCAGATTCGAATTCCCGAGCTCAAAATACACAAAAAAAGTGTATAAACACGCGTGTAAAAAACGCGCGCTTGGAAAACGCGCGGTAAGCAGTCCGCGGTTAGGTAAGGCTAGGTTAGAGAGGGTAATTGGCCGCCCGACGTCCCAATTACGGTCCCGAGGGTGGTTAGAGGTCTAATTCGCGGCCTGACGTCCCGAGTCGGGTCCCGAGGGCGGTTAGAGGTCTAATTCGCGTCCCGACGTCACTGGTCGGGTCCCGAGGGCGGTTAGAGGTCTAACTCGCGTCCCGACGTCACTATTAGGGTCCCGAGGGCGGTTAGAGGTCTAATTCGCGGCCTGACGTCCCGAGTCGGGTCCCGAGGGCGGTTAGAGGTCTAATTCGCGTCCCGACGTCACTATTAGGGTCCCTAAGGCGGTTAGAGGTCTAATTCGCGTCCCGACGTCACTGGTCGGGTCCCGAGAGCGGTTAGAGGGCTAATTCACGTCCCGACGTCACTGGTCGGGTCCCGAGGGCGGTTAGAGGTCTAACTCGCGTCCCGACGTCACTGGTCGGGTCCCGAGGGCGGTTAGAGGTCTAACTCGCGTCCCGACGTCACTATTAGGGTCCCGAGGGCGGTTAGAGGTCTAATTCGCGTCCCGACGTCACTATTATGGTCCCGAGGGCGGTTAGAGGGCTAATTCGCGTTCCGACGTCACTGGTCGGGTCCCGAGGGCGGTGAGAGGTCTAATTCGCGTCCCGACGTCACTGGTCGAGTCCCGAGGGCGGTTAGAGGGCTAATTCACGTCCCGACGTCACTGGTCGGGTCCCGAGGGCGGTTAGAGGTCTAATTCGCGTCCCGACGTCACTGGTCGGGTCCCGAGGGCGGTTAGAGGGCTAATTCACGTCCCGACGTCACTGGTCGGGTCCCGAGGGCGGTTAGAGGTCTAATTCACGTCCCGACGTCACTGGTCGGGTCCCGAGGGCGGTTAGAGGTCTAATTCGCGTCCCGACGTCACTATTAGGGTCCCGAGGGCGGTTAGAGGTCTAATTCACGTCCCGACGTCACTGGTCGGGTCCCGAGGGCGGTTAGAGGGCTAATTCGCGTCCCGACGTCACTGGTCGGGTCCCGAGGGCGGTTAGAGGGCTAATTCGCGTCCCGACGTCACTGGTCGGGTCCCAAGGGCGGTTAGAGGGCTAATTCACGTCCCGACGTCACTGGTCGGGTCCCGAGGGCGGTTAGAGGTCTAATTCGCGTCCCGACGTCACTGGTCGGGTCCCGAGGGCGGTTAGAGGTCTAACTCGCGTCCCGACGTCACTATTAGGGTCCCGAGGGCGGTTAGAGGTCTAATTCACGTCCCGACGTCACTGGTCGGGTCCCGAGGGCGGTTAGAGGGCTAATCCGCGTCCCGACGTCACTGGTCGGGTCCCGAGGGCGGTTAGAGGGCTAATTCACGTCCCGACGTCACTGGTCGGGTCCCGAGGGCGGTTAGAGGTCTAATTCGCGTCCCGACGTCACTGGTCGGGTCCCGAGGGCGGTTAGAGGTCTAACTCGCGTCCCGACGTCACTATTAGGGTCCCGAGGGCGGTTAGAGGTCTAATTCGCGTCCCGACGTCACTATTATGGTCCCGAGGGCGGTTAGAGGTCTAATTCGCGGCCTGACGTCCCGAGTCGGGTCCCGAGGGCGGTTAGAGGGCTAATTCGCGTTCCGACGTCACTGGTCGGGTCCCGAGGGCGGTTAGAGGTCTAATTCGCGTCCCGACGTCACTGGTCGGGTCCCAAGGGCGGTTAGAGGGCTAATTCACGTCCCGACGTCACTGGTCGGGTCCCGAGGGCGGTTAGAGGTCTAATTCGCGTCCCGACGTCACTGGTCGGGTCCCGAGGGCGGTTAGAGGTCTAACTCGCGTCCCGACGTCACTATTAGGGTCCCGAGGGCGGTTAGAGGGCTAATTCGCATCCCGACGTCACTGGTCACGTCCCGAGGGTGGTTAGAGGTCTAATTCGCGTCCCGACGTCACTATTAGGGTCCCGAGGGCGGTTAGAGGTCTAACTCGCGTCCCGACGTCACTATTAGGGTCCCGAGGGCGGTTAGAGGTCTAATTCGCGTCCCGACGTCACTATTAGGGTCCCTAAGGCGGTTAGAGGTCTAATTCGCGTCCCGACGTCACTGGTCGGGTCCCGAGAGCGGTTAGAGGGCTAATTCACGTCCCGACGTCACTGGTCGGGTCCCGAGGGCGGTTAGAGGTCTAACTCGCGTCCCGACGTCACTATTAGGGTCCCGAGGGCGGTTAGAGGGCTAATTCGCATCCCGACGTCACTGGTCACGTCCCGAGGGTGGTTAGAGGTCTAATTCGCGTCCCGACGTCACTGGTCGGGTCCCGAGGGCGGTTAGAGGGCTAATTCGCGTCCCGACGTCACTGGTCACGTCCCGAGGGCGGTTAGAGGTCTAATTCGCGTCCCGACGTCACTGGTCGGGTCCGGAGGGTGGTTAGAGGTCTAATTCGCGTTCCGACGTCACTGGTCGGGTCCCGAGGGCGGTTAGAGGGCTAATTCGCGTCCCGACGTCACTGGTCGGGTCCCGAGGGCGGTTAGAGGGCTAATTCGCGTCCCGACGTCACTGGTCGGGTCCCGAGGGCGGTTAGAGGGCTAATTCGCGTCTTGACGTCACTGGTCGGGTCCCGAGGGCGGTTAGAGGGCTAATTCGCGTTCCGACGTCACTGGTCGGGTCCCGAGGGCGGTTAGAGGGCTAATTCGCGTCCCGACGTCACTGGTCGGGTCCCGAGGGCGGTTAGAGGGCTAATTCGCGTCCCGACGTCACTGGTCGGGTCCCGAGGGCGGTTAGAGGGCTAATTCGCGTCCCGACGTCACTGGTCGGGTCCCGAGGGCGGTTAGAGGGCTAATTCGCGTCCCGACGTCACTGGTCGGGTCCCGAGGGCGGTTAGAGGGCTAATTCGCGTCCCGACGTCACTGGTCGGGTCCCGAGGGCGGTTAGAGGGCTAATTCGCGTTCCGACGTCACTGGTCGGGTCCCGAGGGCGGTTAGAGGGCTAATTCGCGTCCCGACGTCACTGGTCGGGTCCCGAGGGCGGTTAGAGGGCTAATTCGCGTCCCGACGTCACTGGTCGGGTCGCGAGAGCGGTTAGCGGTCAGAGAACGCGTGGTCAGCGGTCAGAAAATGCGCGGTTAGCGGTCAGCGGTTAGAGAACGAGCGGTCAGCGGTTAAAAAACGAGCGGTTAGCGGTCAGAGAATGCGCGGTTAGCGGTTAGCGGTTAGAGAACGAGCGGTCAGCGGTCAGGAAATGCGCGGTTAGCGGTCAGCGGTTAGAGAACGAGCGGTCAGCGGTTAGAAAACGAGCGGTTAGCGGTTAGAAAACGCGCGGTTAGCGGTCAGAGAGGGCAAAAAACGCGAAAATTTCGCCCTTCGGGCGAAAATGCTTAGGTCAGCGGTTAGAAATGCTTAGGTCAGCGGTTAGAAATGCTTAGGTCAGGTTAGAAATGCTTAGGTCAGCGGTCAGAAATACTTAGGTCAGGTTAGAAAATGCTTAGGTCAGCGGTTAGGAATGCTTAGGTTAGAGTAACCGTGGTTAGGAATCGTTAGGTTAGGTTAGGTTAGGTTAGGTTAGGTTAGGTTAGGTTAGGTTAGGTTAGGTTAGGTTAGGTTAGGTTAGGTTAGGTTAGGTTAGGTTAGGTTAGGTTAGGTTAGGTTAGGTTAGGTTAGGTTAGGTTAGGTTAGGTTAGGTTAGGTTAGGTTAGGTTAGGTTAGGTTAGGTTAGGTTAGGTTAGGTTAGGTTAGGTTAGGTTAGGTTAGGTTAGGTTAGGTTAGGTTAGGTTAGGTTAGGTTAGGTTAGGTTAGGTTAGGTTAGGTTAGGTTAGGTTAGGTTAGGTTAGGTTAGGTTAGGTTAGGTTAGGTTAGGTTAGGTTAGGTTAGGTTAGGTTAGGTTAGGTTAGGTTAGGTTAGGTTAGGTTAGGTTAGGTTAGGTTAGGTTAGGTTAGGTTAGGTTAGGTTAGGTTAGGTTAGGTTAGGTTAGGTTAGGTTAGGTTAGGTTAGGTTAGGTTAGGTTAGGTTAGGTTAGGTTAGGTTAGGTTAGGTTAGGTTAGGTTAGGTTAGGTTAGGTTAGGTTAGGTTAGGTTAGGTTAGGTTAGGTTAGGTTAGGTTAGGTTAGGTTAGGTTAGGTTAGGTTAGGTTAGGTTAGGTTAGGTTAGGTTAGGTTAGGTTAGGTTAGGTTAGGTTAGGTTAGGTTAGGTTAGGTTAGGTTAGGTTAGGTTAGGTTAGGTTAGGTTAGGTTAGGTAGGTTAGGTTAGGTTAGGTTAGTTAGGTTAGGTTAGGTTAGGTTAGGTTAGGTTAGGTTAGGTTAGGTTAGGTGTAGGTTAGGTTAGGTTA